>JAKELH010000076.1:0-241215 GCA_021525015.1 Lactarius pseudohatsudake | reverse complement strand
GTGATAAATCCCATGGCTGCGAACCCTCCAGGAAAGATCCTTGGTGCAGCACCTGAACCCTTTGATGGAAAGCCCAGCAAAGCGGAAGCATTCTGGAATAGCTTGGCTAGCTATTTCCATCTCAATGCATCAGTTTACGATACCGATGAGAAGAAAATCTCTGCGGCCTTGTCTTACTTTAAAGCAGGCACTTCTGCGGGCGAGTGGGCCCAGGATAGGCAACGCAAAGCCTTGAATCCAGCTGCGGGTGCAGCTGTCTCCTTCAGAACATGGGTTATGTTCAAATCTGACTTCGACAAACATTTCATTCCGGAACATACGGCCTTGGAGGCCACGAATCAAATGTACACCCTAAAGATGGGTGCCCGACCTTTCAACGAATGGTACCAAGAGTGGTCCACGCACGCCACATGGAGTGGCGCAAACGAGCAAACCCAGATGCATGCCTTTAGAAAGGCAATCCCTATGGCCCTACACATGAAGTTATTGGGCTTATCCCCGCTCCCAACAACACTCGAAGGTCTGGTAGACAAAGCCAGAGAGTTCGACCGTGTATGGAAGTTATACACCGATTCCATCCCGAGAAACCCCCCTTTGCGCACAGCAGGAAGACCTGCTTTCGGACAAGCTGTCCTGACCGAAGACGATAGCGTTAACGTCAACACTTCTTCATCCCGCCCCGAGAAATCCCAAGGCAAACTATCCAAGGAAGAGAGAAACCAGCATTTCCAAAACAAGTTGTGCCTATACTGTGGTAGCCCAGGCCACATCCTTCGAGAATGCAAGCTAAAGACGCAAAGCATGAGGGCCAGAGGTGGCCGCCCTTCCAACAATGCTAGAATGCGAGGTGTTTTTGTTGATGAAGACCAGGATCAAGAGGAAGCACCTTCTGATCATCTGGTGCTGGTTGGCGCCATGTATCGAGAGATACTCCTGTACTCCCCGGACGCGCGTCCGCGGTCTGCACCTATAGAGGATTTTTAGGTCCTTCCACCATAGCACTGTCGGTTGGAAGATTGATAGCCAGTTGCGCTGTTAGCAGCATTTCACTACTAGAGACGCTTGGAGCCGAGCCTGTACCAGTTGAGACAATACGGAATAGGAGAGCTCCTTCTATTGTTCTCAGGGTGACACTAGTAGGAAAGAGATCTGGCAGAGAAATCAGTGCCCGCGCCCTGTTAGACAGCGGCGCGGAGGGCATCATCATGGATGATGGGTTTGCGCGTGCAAATGGCTTGACCCTTCGTACTCTAGTACATCCGTTGCCAGTTAGGAACGTGGATGGTTCGCCCAACAAGACAGGCTCAGTCAAGCATACTACGATCCAGAAGTTAAGGATCCGGACGGCAGAGAACGCCTATCACGACAAGGTCGTGGAATTCTATGTCACTACGTTGGGGGAGCACGATATAATCCTAGGAACGGATTGGCTCCAGGCCCATTGTTACGACCTTGACGGGTCGTCGACCCAAAGGGCACTGATCGGAGAATCCGAAGACCTTGAGGCGACGTGGGTAAGTTTTTACGATCCAGCCGGATCGGTCGTGCCGTAGGGCGGAGGGTCTGAAGTCAAGGGTTCGATATGAGTAACGATGACAAGGCAATTAAGCCAGAAGATGAAGTCGACAGAGTCGACGAGAGGAAAGTGTTAACTCAGACTCGCGGAGAGCAGAGACAAGCTGGTTTATTCAAAGACAAGATGCTGAACATAGCTACTACAGCCTCGTACTTATAGTCGTACAAACTATGATTTTCGGTGCTATTTTCTAGAGACGCGTAAGTGCAGTCAAGGACGCGTAAGTGCTACATTTCGTCTTTCGTAATCCTTCTGAGAACTCGTCACGTGGCACGTGATCGTGACACAGCCCCCTCACTTGCCTGAGTCGTCTCGACTTCGTTGTAACTAGGCGGGAATGAGCGTCGTCTGCGAATATCAGTGCGATCGTACGGTACGAAACGGATGGACGTCGGGGCTGGAGATGGCGGTAAGCGATGTGTGCAGGGGTCGTGGAAGCACGGGTGTCGGAGTGGTACGACGCAACGACTCGTGCGCTGGCAGAAGGCGTGAGGTCGGGGACAGTCGTGAGACGTATGCCTTCCTTCGCAATAAAGGCACTTCACGTCTCTAGGTTCCTCTCCATGCAGAAGTGGAAAACGAGCGGGTGGGATTCGTGGTGGTGGAACGGGAGCTCTAGCGGGTGGAGGGGGTGGTACGGGACGTGGGGCGATATCGATGAGTCGATCGAGATGAGCCCTATGCCTTCGATCGTTGGTCGTTGGTTCTTCGATGAAGTAATGGTCGAGGCCGTAGGGTAGAGGACGTGGTAGGAAGGGATAGATGCGAGATGCTAGATTAGCTGCCCGAATACGCCCATCGATCGCTTCCGCCTCTACGAGCCAATCGTTCCATGCGTTGTCGAGTTCCCGCATTCTAGTAAACAGATCGTGCTTCCGACGCAATGAAGCGCGAAAGCGGTGCACGTCAGCCGCCGCACCCGGATCGCTGAGGACAGTGAGCGACCGGTCAACCTCGTGTTTGGCCGGGTGTCCATCTGAAAACAGTGCTAGCGACTGTCCGATCTCTACCCCTGTATTCTCGCGAGCTGGTCTTGGAATGGCGTACAGTGGCTTGTAGTATTGCGGTAGTCCTTTTCCGTCCGTACCCAATGTGATCGGTTGGTCCTTCTGATTGATTACGAAGCGAATATAAGTTGCCGGACCCCTCGTACCGTCTTCTCTGAGGATTTCCAGGGCGTAGGGCTCCGTGCGGTGTGAGATTTTCCATCCGATGCCTGGGTGTTCGGGTACTGCCGGTTCTGCCAACCTGAGCTCGGGAGGTGACCTAAACGCCCCGTCCCAGACATCTCTGGCTAGCTCTTCTTCCGGGACTGGTGCCACTCTCAGTCTGGCGTCCTCTCCTGGGTCGTCAGTGATCGGTCCCGATCCGCTGCTATTGACTGAGATAGGAGCGGGAGGCTCGACCACCGGCAAGCGCGGTTCTGGAATCGGTGGGGGAACGTCAGCGGGGTAAATGCCTTGCAGTCTTATCGCCTCTAGCGCTAGTTCTTCGCGCTTTTCCCTTCGCAGTCTCTCGCGTCGTCTAGCGTGGACGCGCGAATGACGACGCCATCGTCCGTCTTCCTCTTGATATGTGGAATATCCTACCGAGTCCTGGCGAGTAGTCGGAGTGTCTGCGCGGGCGTCGTGTCCAGCTTCGACCCATGCCCAATCATTGACACGTCGGTCTATGTCGCGTCGTATTTCCAGAGGGAGTTCGTTGTCGGGAACGAGGTAGTGCTGGGGAGGATGGCGCGGATGAGGCTGCACGAGAGGATCCATAGAGAGACAGTTGATGTCCCTTCGTTTCGCATTCGTACGTTCTTTATACTGGTCGAGGCAGTCTGGTGCATGAATGTCTGTTGCTAGTTCCCAGCTGTCGTATGCGTCTGCGTAACCTTTCCAATGGACGAGATATTGTAAGACCTTCTTGCGTCCTGTTCTGCGTTCCCCTCGGATTTCCTCTACCTCCCACTCTTCTTCTCCATCGATTATGTCTGGGAGGGGTTCTTCGAAGTTCGATCCGTGTATTTGCGTTTCGCGGTAGGGGGTTAATAATGCGGCGTGGAAAACATTGTGGATTTTCCATTGTGGCGGTAGTGCTAATCGATACGACGTCTTCGACACGATTTGTGCAATCATGAAGGGTCCGTATCTTCGAGGGGCCAGTTTGGCGGTAGGATGCGTGGTCTTCAGATTTGTTGCTTCTAACCACACCTTTTGTCCGACCAGATATGGTTTGAATCTCGAGTCTTTTACCCAGCCTTCTTGCGCGGCTTTCATCGAAGCGGCGGCGTGTCTTCTAGCTTCCTTGAGGGCTTCTAGACGTTTCGTTGCTTCTGCCGCGTTAGTACGTGTGGTCATAGGTTGATGTATTTGTGGTGTGAATCCGAAAAGAAGTTCGAATGGTATTTGTTTTGTCGTTTCGGATTTCCAAGCGTTCAGCGTGTACTGTGCTATTGGTAACCATGTAGCCCAGTCATCGTTGTGATTACTGAATACGCGAAGGTACTGTTCTAATCTTTGATTTGTACGTTCTGATTGTCCATCTGTCTGTGGATGATACGCCGTACTGATATTTTGCTCGATATCTAGTGCTTTCATTAGTTCTTGAAAGACCTTTGCCGTAAATCGTGGGTCTCGATCAGAGATTACTTTCTGTGGGAGTCCGTAGTGCGGCAACACGTTTTTGAGATATAAGTTCGCTGTTCCGATTGCGTCCATCGCTTCATTACAAGGAATGAACAAGCTCACTTTTGTGCATCCTTGGTCTGTAATCGTCAGTATCGTATCGTATCCGTTTGATTTTGGTAGCTTAGTTATGAAGTCTAGAGCTATCGTTTGGAACGGTAATTGAGTTTCGTCATGTGTGATCGGATAGATCGGTATCTTTGCTTTTCCTGGCTGATTCTTGTTTGCTTGACACGTAGCACAACCCGTTACGAAGTCCGTGATGTCATTTTTCATATGCGGCCACCAATAGTGTTTTTGCACTGCTGTTAAGGTCTTTGTTATTCCTGGGTGGCCAGCGGTTGGAACCGAGTGGAACAAGGTGATCACCCCCCGTTTAAGATCGGTGTCGTCCACGACAACGAGACGGTCATCCCAAAAAAGAGAGAGTCGCGTGGAGAGACTAAGCCACGAGCTACGAGGTCTAGAAGATGAGGGCGATTCCGCGTTTGAGCCGCGCGAAGGCGATCGTCGAGCGAAGTGACGTTTAAAGCGCAGATAAAGAGGGACGGTGGAAGTACTATAACATCGTCGTTATCGGGAACCGCAGCGGTGGGGACAGAGAGGGGATGGCGAGATAGAGCGTCCGCCTGGAGGAGAGGACCGGGGCGGTGAACAAGTCGCAAGTTATAATCCGCCAAGACATTGACGAGGCGGGCGACGCGACGACTGATACGCTGCGGATGTCGGTAATGCAGGAGGTTCGCATGATCTGTAAGAACTGTGACGGGGTGGGGTCCTCCGATGAGGAGATGTCTCCAATGTTCGAGACCGCGGACGAGGCCGAGGAATTCGCGATCATAGACGTCGTAATTACGTTCGGCGTCGTTGAAGGTCTGTGAGAAGTAGCCGACGACTTGCGGTTTCTTCCGCGAGTCGAGTTGGGTTAAGATGGCGCCCGATGCAAAGGCCGAGGCGTCGGTCTGGAGTTCGTAGGGTGCCGAGGGATCGGGTTGTCGAAGAGCAGGGCGGCTAGTTGCGATCGCGAGGAGGGTTTCCAGAGCGTGAGAGCAGTCTGTTGTCCAAAGAAAAGGAACGTCTTTCTTGAGAAGGGCGTTTAGCGGGCGCGCGATTGCGGCGAAATTGGGAATAAACGGCCTTTGATAGTTGAGGACGCCCATCGTGCTTCGGACTTGCTTGACAGTCGAGAGAGTCCGCGGCCAATCACGTAGACCGCTAACTTTGTCCGCCCCCATTCGTATAATTCCGCGATTAATAGTCATCCCTAGATAATCGATTTCGTGGACTTCGAAGACGCACTTTGCTAGTTTCAGAAAGTAACTTTCGCGTAGCAATACATCGAGAACAGCGCAGACGATTTCACGATGCCTTGTTAGATCGTTGCCGGTAGCAATCAGGATATCATCCATATAGACGTATAGTTCTCCAGGATACCGGTCTAAGAGGTGTCGAAGCATGCGATACATGGCCCGGGAGAACGTAGCTGGTGAGTTTGTTAGTCCGAAAAACATGACGAGTGGTTCCCAGAGGCCCAGAGGTGTCTTGAAGGCCGCTTTCCATTGGTCTCCATCTTTGATGAGGATATTGTTGTAACCCCAGCGGATATCGAATTTGGTAAAAAGACTTTTATTGCCCAGTGAGGTTAGGATATCGCTGATCAAAGGCAGTGGATATTCGTCTCTGACAGTCCAAGCGTTTAGTGCTTTGTAATCTTGTACGGGCCGTAATGATCCGTCTTTCTTTTTGATGAAGAATAGTGGCGACGCATATGGGGATTTTGATTCCCGTATGTATCCTTTTGCGCTTTGCTCGGACAGGAAATCGCGCAAGTCTTTTAATTCAGTTACGTTCATAGGATACACTTTTGTGCCTAAGTGATCGGGTGCTCCTTCTTTTAAGGTAATGGCGTGGTCGTCGATTCTAGATGGTGGGAACCTTTGCGCGGCTTCTTCCGAAAAGACTGTCGCGAAGGCCGTGTATGCGTCGGGAAGTTCCGTTGTCTTCTTTACGCCGGCAGCCATGGCCATTTTCTGTGCGATCGTTTCATTGATTCGTTCTCCTCCCTGACCGATCGACATAGGTCCTCCGTTATAAGTTCTTGTTCTCCAGTCGATCGAGGGTTCTCTTGTCTGGAACCAAGGAATTCCTAGGATCGCGCGGCAAGAACCGAGATCTGTAACAAAGAAGTCGAGGACATGCGATATATTGCCGTCTGTCAATGTAAGTCTGCACTTTTTTGTCAGTGCTCCAGCGCTATTGGTCGTCCCGTCTGCATTGCGGACATCTATAGTCGCGATCATTTCCGTGGTGAACCCGAGAAGTCGTGTTGCTCCTTCATCGATGAAGTTTCCGCTAGCGCCAGAGTCTAGGAGGAGTAGAAGTTTTTGATTGGTTCCTTGTACGTCTGCTGCAATTGTAACCGACTGTTCTCTGACACTCTGAATCGCATTGATCGACAGGCCATCGTTGTCTTCCCCTGCGTCCAATAGGAGTGTTGAGATGAATTCTTGACGAGCGTGGGCCGACATATTCAAGACCGCTCGTTTCAGGCTTTCATCATCTATCTCTGTGGAAGGAGTCACTTGCGATGTTTGAGGTACGCTCGATGTTGTAGCCGTGACCGTGTTAATCTTCTGTCCTCCTGTCTGTGTTCGTCTTTTTGGGCAGGCCGAGGAAAGATGTCCTTGTACCATGCAGCGGAAGCAACGACCTTCTTTTTGGCACTTCAATTTTTCTTCCGGGGTTCGTTTCGTTTGCCACGCTGGCTTTGCAGATGTTGTTTGGATATTATCGACATCCATCGGGACAACCTGATCGTTCCGTGGTATTGGCCGTGGAGTTTTCGTGGGTAAGACCGGCTGTGGACTAGGTTTTCCGGTGCTAATATTGGCTATAGCGTTTGAGATGGCCTTGAAGCGCTGCGACTCTTCCCTTGCATATTCGTGCCATTCCGACATTTTCTTTGGCATCGGTTGTCTGCGGAGGCAACTAATGATTAGTCCTTTCTTCAGCCCCTTTTTGAAGAATTCGATAGTCCCATTGGCGTCGGGATCCCATTTCGCTGCGGTGGTAAGGCGATTGAACTCGGCGATGTATCCGTCTATGTCGTCTCCGGTCATCATGAGTGACATTAACTTCTGATGTGCGTTCTGTTCGCTTAACGTGTCAGTCCAAGTGTCCGTGAACGCCTTTTCGAAGTTTGTCCACAAGGCTTCGTCTGTTTCTGCAAGTAGGGGCACAGCAGTGGTTATGCTGTTGTCCAGGTCTTTGCTAACGGTAGCCGCCCAGTCGTCGACTATTGGTCCCCGAATATAGGTGAGTGCGAGACTGACGCGGCTGTAGGGTGAGGTCATCATATCATGGTGACGATTGATGCGCTTATACTGGTAGAATTCTCGTAGGAACTGTACGCTTTTGGCACGATCGCCAGCAAATTCTTTTGGTTGTAATCCTTTGAGCGAGCCGTTGTTCGCAGATGGAGTTGCCATTGTAGGGATCGGTGCTGAGATGGTAGGCGGGGGTATCAGTAGTTGGATGGAATGGGGAGGGGCTTGGTGAGCACGTCGTTTTCCCTTCTTTTTCGATGTCGATCCCGAAGAGCTATCGTCTTCTAGTATATTCGTATTTCTCCAGACGTGAGGGTCCGGCGAGGTATGTCCTTCGAGCCTTAATCCCCACAAGATTGGGTTTTCGATACGACTAACGTTGTGTGTATACCAGGTATCTTCGTGCGGGTAAACTTCGTACCACGCGTCTTCAGCCTCGAAGAATTCTACGTCGACTGCTTGTTCGTTTGCAGTGAGGACCACGTATCCGCGGGCGGGTTCCCAAACAGAACCTCCACTAGCGAGATGATCTACACTCGGGTTTTTCCTTCGTACGACAAGTCGTCTTTCAGTGGGATCGGCGGGATCCTGAGCGGGTTCGATATGCGCTCTGTCGGCGCTTTGTCTCGGAGTGAACAGTGTTTTCTGTTCGCTCGCCAGGTCTTCTTAGTCCCTGTAATCGACCGACGCACTACGGCGTTGGAGGTCGTAGTCTACGCAACGAGCGTAGGATCGTGTATATGATGATCTTGTCTTGTTTTACGATCCAGCCGGATCGGTCGTGCCGTAGGGCGGAGGGTCTGAAGTCAAGGGTTCGATATGAGTAACGATGACAAGGCAATTAAGCCAGAAGATGAAGTCGACAGAGTCGACGAGAGGAAAGTGTTAACTCAGACTCGCGGAGAGCAGAGACAAGCTGGTTTATTCAAAGACAAGATGCTGAACATAGCTACTACAGCCTCGTACTTATAGTCGTACAAACTATGATTTTCGGTGCTATTTTCTAGAGACGCGTAAGTGCAGTCAAGGACGCGTAAGTGCTACGTTTCGTCTTTCGTAATCCTTCTGAGAACTCGTCACGTGGCACGTGATCGTGACATAAGTTGCGAGAAGGACTTGGGCTGAGGGTAGAGGACTCCTGGGCAGGAGACCTAGCGATTGAGAGGAGAATACGAGTCAAGAAGATTTCAAAGACTAGCTACCGAATACAAGCTAGTCTACTCTGTATTTATACAGGTCGTACAAGGGACTGTGGCTTTACTACGATTTTATGTTTCTGAGGCGATAGCCAACATAACTGCGCCAGCGAGACAGACCCTCGCTGGCGTGTTGCGCTGTCCGATACGTGTCAATCCGATTTACCGAGAAGTTTCGTGACGTGGCGTATTACGTGATCGTGACATACGCCCCCTTCTTGCCGCGTTCGTCCTGAACAATCTATGTCAGTCGAGATGGCTACGATAGCGGTGCCAATTGATGCGGTCGCTGTCGGTATCGGATGGCGACGAGGGGCGAGGTCGAGCCGTCGACGGGCGACGCTGTGGGGCGGTAGTGGACGTATCCCCGGAGTCGCGCGGCGTGCGCGGAGGGCTTCACGGCGGGGGCATGGATCGTGCTGGGGTGGAAACACGACGACGGTACGGGGTAGGGCGAAGGGGGTAATGGTGACTGTGTGGCTCGTTCGCAGGGACTGGGAGGGGGCGTGCGGCGACCCGTTCCTGCCATTCGCAGTACGTGCGACGATGGACGTGAGTCGTAGGGACTATACAGCGTGCTTCCCTTATACATCTACCGTGGGGTTGGCGACACTCAAACGACAGGTGTTCCCCGGATGCGCAGTAAGCGCACGGGGGGTGTTGATAGGCCTGTTCGTCCCCTGCGAGGCGCGGCTGTTCGATTACGTTCAGTGGTGCGGGTGGCAGTGGTTGTACGGGTGCTGGGACCGGTGGCGTGGGCAACGGAACGATCAATGGACCGTTGTCGACATCGGCGTGCGCCATGATGTGAATGTCTAAGTTAGGTTCGTAGTTCAGTGCGATGCGCGAGAGGAGGCTGGGGAGCGGGTTGGGCAGGAACGCCGCGAGCCTTGAGGGGACGTTAGCTTCCTTGAGACGCCGATCCACTCCTCTCGCCCTTCCTACCCAGTCGGTCCATCGTCGCTCCAAATCTCGCATCTGTCCGAGCAGTTGCTCTTTCCTACGCGCTGATCCCCTATAACGTAGGACCTCTGCGCACACCCCTGGATCTCCGAGGCGTGCGAGCGCCAGGTCTATGTCGTGGCGGGATGCGTGGTGCGAGTCATACAGGGCCAAGCTATCATCGTCGGGCGTGTGCTGCTCCCGTGGCTGCGGACGAGCGTAGAGCCCGCTACTGTACGCTGGTCGACCCGCACCTTCTGAGCCCAGCACCGTGGGTCGGCCCTCCGCGTCGAGCGTGAACCGGAGATAACGCGCGTGACCGCGCCCCCCTCCGACGAGCGGGATGTCCATCGGGTACGGTTCGTCGATGAGTGCGCGTCTCCATCCAGAGCCCGGGACCTCGTCGTCGTTGTCGATGTCGGCTTCGGGCAGGCCGAGGTCGACTGGCTCACCGTGGACAAGGGCATCGCCGCCGAGCAGGATATTCTGAGCATCTCCTGCTTGGGCCTCCTGCTGGCGTTCTTCGGCGCGTAACCGCTGCGCAGCTTCGTACTGGAGCCGGTTTCGTCGGCGAGTGCGGGTCTGCGATACGCGAACGTGCAACCCGTCGTCGTCGAGATACGTACTATGCCCCCACATGTCTTCTCTGGTGGTGGGGGTATTGGTTCTAGCGTCGTATTCTGCCCCGACATGGGCCCAAGCGTACACTTGCTCTTCGATTTGTTGGATGATGGCGGGAGTGAGCTCGTTATTGCGAACGGCTGGGAATGCGCGTGGCCCTAGTGGGGCTGGAGGAGCTGACATGGGTGAACTGACTTCGAGACAGGCGATCTTGACTGTGTTGGTTGCCCTACTGTCCCGGTAGGCTTTTATCTTCTCGGGAGCATGGACGTCAGTTGCCTTTTCCCAGCTATCGTGCGCGGGAGAGAACCCTTTCCACCGCACAAGGTATTGTGCTATTTTGCCACATCCGTGGCGTCGTTCCCCCATTATCCTTTCGACCTCCCACTCTTCTTCCCCGTCTATAAGCTCCGGGGCTGGTTCGGTGTAATTGACTCCGTGGAACGCTGTTTCCCGGTACGGCGTTAGCAGACTCGCATGAAAGACGTCGTGCACCTTCCATGTTTTCGGGATAACAAGTTGATACGTCACATTTGACAGCTTCTTGGCTATCGTAAAGGGTCCGTATCGCTTTGGAGCCAGCTTCGCGGTGGGTTGGGTCGTGCGCAGATTTGTGGCGTCGAGCCAAACTTTATCTCCCATCCGATACGGAGAGTACCGTGTATCTTTCACCCACGAGGCTTGCGCTTGTGTCATTGCTTCGTGAGCGGCGACTCTGGCCTGCTGGAGCTGCTCTAGCCTTGCGGTGGTAGTAGGGACGGTCGAATCCGTTGTCCTTGGTTGGTGCACCGTAGGGACGAATCCGAGCAGTAGATCGAATGGGGCGACGCGGGTAGTGTCCGATCTCCAGCTGTTGAGTGCATACTGCGCTATGGGGAGCCAATCCGCCCAATCGTCCTGCTGATAGTTTACGTAGATTCGTAGGTATTGCTCGAGGCGTTGATTCGTACGTTCGGACTGTCCGTCGGTTTGGGGATGGTACGCCGTGCTGATGTTCTGCTGAATGCTTAGTTTAGTGCACAATTCTCGCATAACACGGGCTGTAAACCACGGGTCGCGATCTGATATTACTCGGCGTGGAAGTCCGTAGTGCGGTAAAACATATTTCATATACTTATAGGCCACGAGCATGCCTGATCGGTGATTGTAAGGATCGTGTCGTACCCTTGCGAGAGCGGTAACTTCGTGATGAAGTCAAGTGCGATCACCGCAAATGGGGGTTGTTGGTGATTATGGCTGATGGGGATGAGCGGCGGTCTCGGTCTACCCGGGAGTACTTTCGTACTCTGGCAGCTGGCGCATCCCTTGACGTATTCTTCGGCATTGTTTTTCATTCGAGGCCACCAATAGTGCCCCTGTACCAGCCGTAGGGTTTTTGCGATCCCGGGGTGTCCTGCCGTTGGTGAGTCGTGAAACAAGGAAATCACCCCCCGCTTAAGGTCGACATCGTCCACGATGACCAATCGAGAATCGTGCCACCACAGGCCGTCCGACAGAACGAGGCGCGCGCGTTGCACCAACGCTTCGAGGGCCGACTGATGGTGCGACTGCGCGATACGGCAGCGGTCGTCCAGCGACGTGGTCCAGGATGCAGCTGCGATGAACAGTTCGGGCGCGAGGACGGTGACGTCGGCGTTATCAGCGTCGGTCGGTGCGAGAATCGGATGTCGAGAGAGGGCGTCGGCTTGTAGGAGGGCTCCCGGGCGGTGAACAAGGCGCAGGTCGTAGTCGGCGAGAAGGTTGACCAGGCGAGCGACGTGGCGATTGATACGTTGCGGCTGACGGTAATGGAGCAGGTTGGCGTGGTCGGTGTAAACGGTGACCGGGAGCTTAGCGCCAACGAGTAGATGACGCCAGTGCTCGAGCCCCCGTACGAGGCCGAGGAATTCGCGATCGTGTACATTGTAATTCCGCTCCACCGACGTGAGGGACTGCGAGAAATAGCCCACCGCTTGGGGTTTACCTCTCGCGTCCGCCTGCGTGAGAATCGCCCCGAGTGCGTACGCGGAGGCGTCCGTCTGCAGCTCGTATGGTCGTGCGGCGTCTGGTTGGGCCAGCGCGGGGCGCGAGCATGCCACGGCGATGAGGCCGTTGAGCGCGGTAGTGCAGTCCGTCGTCCAGACGAATGGCGCGTCCTTTTTAAGGAGTGCATTCAGGGGACGGGCCAGAGCCGCAAACCCCGGGATGAACGGGCGTTGGTAGTTCAAGACGCCCAAAATGCTGCGCACTTGTCGTGTTGATGTGAGCTCGCGGGGCCAGTCGCGGAGTCCGATGACTTTGTCCTCGCCCATGCGAATAGACCCTTCACGAATAGTCATCCCGAGATAATCTATTTCGCGTTTCTCGAACTCGCACTTGGAGAGTTTGAGAAAGTAACTCTCCGCGGCTAGAGTTGCGAGAACGAGGTTGACTATGAGACGGTGACGTTCGTAGTCTAACGTGGTGGCGATGAGTATGTCGTCCATATACACGTATAACTCTCCTGGAAAGCGATTTAGCAAGACGCGGAATAGGTGGAACATCGCCCGCATGAACGTGGCAGGCGAGTTAGTCATCCCGAAGTACATCACAAGCGGTTCGAACGTGCCGCGTGGGGTTTTAAAGGCGGCTTTCCAGCTGTCTTCTTCTTTTACGTGGATATTGTTATAACCCCACCGTATGTCGAACTTAGTGAAGAGGGTTTTGTCACCGAGCGAATCCAGGATATTCGATATCAGTGGTATCGGATATTCGTCGTGTATTGTGAGTGCGTTTAATGCTTTGTAATCTTGTGTGGGTCGGAGTCTTCTGTCTTTCTTCTTGATGAAGAAGAACGACGATGCGTAGGGAGACTTGGATTCGCGGATGTACCCCTTTGCCAAATGTTCCTGTAGAAACTCGTCTAGGTGTGTCAGTTCTGTGGGGTTTAACGGGTAGATTTTGCAGGGTAACGTATCGGGCGCTCCTGGTTTGAGGTTGATAGCATGATCATCTTCTCGGGCCGGTGGGAACCGTTTGGCGGCTTCTTCCGAGAATACGATGGCGTGAGCTTGGTAAGCTTTGGGGAGCGCAACGTCGTGGGTTTGTGTCCCCGCTTGCTCTGCCCATTGCTGTGCAATGGTATTGATCTCGTTTCTTCTTTTTCGGGCTAATCGTATGGCATCCCCGATGAGCTTCCCCTCGTTCCACGCTATCTCGGGTTGGAAGGTTTGGAACCAGGGATAACCGAAGATTACCCTGGGGCGACCGAGGTCCGTCACGTAGAGCGAAATTGTCGATTCGTGCGAGCCCTGCTGGTATGCTACGGTACATTTGCGTGTGAGCCCTCCTCCTTGGTTGATTGTTCCGTCCACGTTCATTACCGTCCTAGCCGGCACCCCTTCCATATCGAGTTTGAGCTGCCCTACTACGCGATAGTCGATGAAGTTGTCGCTGGCGCCCGAGTCGAGTAGCGTGGGGATTGACTCCGTTCGGTCGCGGCCCGTGATCGGGACGGCAATAGTGAGAGCGGATGCAGACGTACTTGCGATGGCGTTAATACTGGAACTCTCATCGTCGGTGAGTTCTTCGATGTCTCCTTCGAGGAGTAGGGCTGCGATCATGTTTTGTCTCGCAGTTTTGCTGAGCGAGAGGATTTGTGCCTGGAGCGTGGCCTCGTTGATTGCAACGGGCTCGAGGGGTTTCACCGCAGATTTCTTCGGCGGTTCTGACGCGGTCGCGACCTCGTTAGCTCGCGCGGGTCGGGGCATTCCCTTCTGAGGGCAAAAGCGGGACATATGTCCTTGCTTCTGGCATCGGAAGCATCGTCCTTCCTTCTGACATTTCTCTTTTTCTTCTGGCGTGAGCCGTTCTGGGTAACGCAGTTTAGGCGAGGTGCCCGTTGTAATGGCGTCTACGTCCATGGGAACGACGTCGTTGTTACGTGGATGACGAATAGCGTGTTTCGTATTGGAGGTGGGTCCCGGTTTGGGGTTTTTGGTGCTGACGTTCCCGATACAGACGGCTATCTCGCGATACCGCTGGGCTTCGTCCTGGGCGGCCGCGCGCCATTCCTCCATGGTTTTTGGTCGGTTTGCTCTACGCAGACACGCTATGAGAAGTCCTTTCTTGAGCCCTCGGCGAAAGAATTCGATGGTTCCTCGTGCCGTTGCGTCCCACCCGGCGTGCGAGGCCAGGCGGTCGAATTTGGCTATATAACTGTCGATGTTGTCGCCTACCATAGTGAGCGACATTAGCTGCTGGTAGGCGTTCTGCTCGCTCATCGTGTTGGTCCACGTATTTTTAAATTCCGTCTCGAACGCGGTCCACAACTGCTCGTCGGTTTCAAGCAGCGGGTTGGTCGTGCGCGTGAGAGCCTTGTCGAGGGCGGCCTCACAGGCGTCGACCCAGTCGTCTACCGCACTGCCGCGTAGGAAGGAAAGCGCAAGTCCTACTTGCGAGTAGGGGCTAACCATCATTTCGTGAGTACGGTTGTTCCGCTTGTATTGACGGAATTCTCGTAGGAATTGTTTGCTCTTTCCGCGGTCACCGGTGAAGATGGCCGGGGCAATCCCTTTGAGACCTCCTGTTAACGGTGGTGGCGCTGCCATGACTGCGGGGATTGCTGATATCGGTGGGGCGGTTATACTGACCACTGCGTAGGTCGGGAACACGGGTAGGGTCGCGCTGACTGGGGCGGCGATCGCGTCGTTCTCGTCGTCGGAGTTCGTCAGCCCTGTGTGAGTGTCGAGGGGCTGTAGGTGTTCGAGAGAAGCAACAAGTTGCTCTACTGGGTCGACTTCCGTTGATGGGATATTCGAGCGTCTGTCTGGATTTTCTTCGTCGTCTTCGGTCCACCAACCGAGTCCAAATTCGTTGGTTCGGGGTATTTGTAACTCTCTGCGCGTGGCGAATTCGTCACCTCGCTTTTCCAAGATGTACCACGAATGGTTTATAAACTCGACATAATGGAAGATGCGTTTAAATTGCGCACGATACCCGGGACGTCGGTCTAAGACCCCGTATTGTTCCGCTTGATGCCAATATACGACACCTTTAACTTGTGCTGGGAGGTCGTCGTGTCTTCGACGATATACTTCGACCCAGTCGTTGTTTTCTGGGACTGTGTCGGTGTTTACGAGACTAGCCACGTTGTTTTACTAGGGGTCGCGCTACAAATGTAATTTGTTCCTTCGCGCCATGGATCGCAGTGTCAGGCGTGTCTGCGATATTCGTTCGGTCGGTTGGTCGAGCTACGCGCGGGAACCGCGTAGGGTCGGTGAGTAGAGAGCTAGTCTTGTGTTACGACCTTGACGGGTCGTTGACCCAAAGGGCACTGATCGGAGAATCCGAAGACCTTGAGGCGACGTGGGTAAGTCGCAAGAAGGACTTGGGCTGAGGGTAGAGGACTCCTGGGCAGGAGACCTAGCGATTGAGAGGAGAATACGAGTCAAGAAGATTTCAAAGACTAGCTACCGAATACAAGCTAGTCTACTCTGTATTTATACAGGTCGTACAAGGGACTGTGGCTTTACTACGATTTTATGTTTCTGAGGCGATAGCCAACATAACTGCGCCAGTGAGACAGACCCTCGCTGGCGTGTTGCGCTGTCCGATACGTGTCAATCCGATTTACCGAGAAGTTTCGTGATGTGGCGTATTACGTGATCGTGACACCCATAATCCTGAGATCGACTGGTCAAGACCCCAGCTCGCCTTCATGCGGTGCCCAAGCAGTTGCACCTTGTCTACGAAGACTGTAGTCCTTTCTTCCCAAGTACCCCAAACCCGAGACACCACGATCAACATTCTAGAGTTAGAACCTGAAACGGCTAAAGACGCCTCTCCATCCTGAGTCCCTGCTAGTAAAGCAGTCCCATTCCGAGCCCCTGCTAGTGAAGCAGTTCCATCCTGAGTCCCAGCTAACGACGCCGCTCCTTCCCGAGTCCCTTCCCAAGATATCCTAGCGCTAGGACCTGAACAAGCTCAAGACGCTTTAAACCTGACTACCAATGCGGTAGAACCTGTAGAACGCGCGTTCTTTCAAGAGGCTATCGAGCCTTTCCTGTGGAGCCACAGTTTCCCCAAGTACGACCAGTTGGCCATCCGAGCAAAGATCACCACGAGTACCCGGTTAGCGGCGAAGACCACCCCTAAACCTTCCACGGACCACATCCCGAGTCACTTCCAATGATACTCCTGAGTCTTCAGTGAGGAAGCGTCCCACCGCTTGCCTGCGCACAAACCCTGGGATCATGTGATTGATCTGAAACCTGGAGTGAGTATGAAGAACTGCTCCATCTACTGCCTGATGCCTAAAGAGGCCGATGCACTCAAGGAGTACATCTCTGAACACCTGCGGAAAGGATACATCCGCCCTTCCAAGTCCCCCATGGCCAGCCCCTTCTTTTTCGTTGACAAAAAGGACGGAAAGCTCCACCTGGTTCAAGATTACCAGGCTCTGAACGAAATCACTGTCAAAAACGCGGCGCCTCTCCCCCCCATTCCCGAGTTGATCGACAAACTTCACGGCGTGCGTTATTTCACCAAGTTGGATATCCGGTGGGGATATAACAACATCCGAGTCCATCCAGGCGATGAGTACAAAGCTGCCTTCAAGACCTCCCTAGGCCTTTTTGAACTGACCGTAATGACATTCGGTCTCTGCAATGCACCAGCAACGTTCCAAGCGTTCATGAACTTCATTTTCGAGCCCCTGATCAATGGTGGACACATTGTGGTCTACCTCGATGACATCCTCATCTTCATGGAAGATCTCGCCTCCCTTACTGCGTTGACCCACGAGGTCCTCCAACTCCTGGAGCGACACGACCTCTACCTCAAACCTGAGAAATGTGTATTTGCTCAGACCTCCGTTGAATACCTTGGAATCATGATTTCCAATGGCCAAGTTTCCATGGACCCAGCCAAGGTGGCTGGTATTACAGAGTGGCTGGTCCCACGCACTGTCAAACATGTCCAAGCGTTTTTGGGCTTTTGTAACTTCTACCAACGGTTCATCAAAGACTATTCCACCATTGCCCAACCACTCTTCGACCTCACCAAGAAAGATGTGCTCTTTTCTTGGGATACCGCGGCGGAAAGCGCTTTCCGCACCCTGATCAAAGCCTTCACACAGGCCCCTGTCTTAGCCCTTCCTGACCATTCCAAGCCATTCCGACTTATCACTGACGCCAGTGACTTTGCGACTGGGGCTATTCTGGAACAACCCGATGCCTTGGAACGTTGGCATCCCATTGCCTTTCTGTCGAAATCTCTCCTCCTGTCACGGTTTCACCCTCGCCGGCACGTGAGTCGCCACGTGACTACACGCCGACCGCCGATATACCGTTCGTGGCGTCGGCCAACACACCTGAAGATCCCTGGTGGGACTGGCAAGCTGAAGAAGATCCACGCATGCAAGAGAGAGTATGGGCAGCAATAGAAGCCCTAGAGAATACCGCGAGAGCGGGGCGTCTGGTGAGCAATCGATCTCCCTCCCCGTCTCAGAACCGCTGCCAGGATCCTTGGGAATAGGTCCTGAAGAATGGCCGTCACGTGACCCTGGCATGTGACCTGCCTCGACTCGCCCAGAAGAGTCCGGATGAGCTTGTGCCTGGACTGGTCTAGCCTCTGATGCAATACGGTACGAATCGAGACTCGGATGACTGATACTACATAGCGGATGACTGATGACCGCTGACTACTGTATGGACTGATGACTGATGCCATTGGCCACTTGTATTAGGGTTTCGGAGTTGGGGCTGAGCTTCAAAGCTCCCCTAAATACTATAAGAGTAGAGCTACTTGCGCCTTACAGCGGTAGCTTTGATATCTTGTGTAATACCTACCCAAACGCTGGAGTCGAGCCAGTAGTACTGCGCTATCCAGTGGGCTGTATAACAACTCAATCACCTCTCTGCTCGTTGGTGTGACCTCGGAGACCTGTCCCTCCACCACCTTCCCCTGTAGTGCGCCTTCGGAGCCTGTTCAGCCACTATACACTCTGCCTCTTCATCTCTCCATTCTCGCTCTCGCCTATATCGGCCACGCCTTGCATATCGCCCTAGCCGTCGCCTACGGGATACTGAAGACTCGCGACATGGTCGCAGCAGCAAACAGGCACACGTAACCCAAGTCGGGTACTACGTCCGGTAGGAACGTAACACCTCCCTGCTGAACGTAACTACGAGATTTGCGACAAAGAACTCCTTGCGATCATCCATGCTTTCCATGCATTCCGACACTACCTCGAGGGACATAGTGATACCACAGAGGTGTGGTCTGACCATGGCAACCTGGCTTACTTTATGAAGAAGCAAAAACTCTCCCACCGACAGGCCCGATGGGCGCTGTTTCTGTCCCAGTTCCAGTTCGTCATCATCCACAAACCGGGCAGCCAGAACAAGTCTGATGCTCTGTCCAGGCATCCAGATCATAAAAAGGGGATAGCGGATGAAGATGAAAAGCGAGTGCTCCTGGATACAAAATATTTTCAAGTCAATGCTGTACAAAGAGCAGCAATCACGGTGTTAGGAGACACCACCCTGCGACAACGAATCCGAAACACGCAGACATACGACAGGGAAGTCAGTATGGCATTGGAAACCCTCTTGAAGAGCGGCCCCGTTCACTCACCAAAGGATTGGAGGAGTGGAACCTAGAAGATGGAGTCATCTTATTCCGAGGACAAGTCTACGTTCCCAAGAACGATCATCTACAAAGAGATATCGTTAAGCAATACCACAACCACATCGCTATAGGACATCCAGGAAGATGGAAAACCTATGAGCTGGTATCCCGAGACTTCTGGTGGCCTGGAATGTCCACCTTTGTCAAGAGCTACGTTGACGGATGTGCTATCTGTCAATCGATGAAGATCAAACCCCGAACCCAAGTACCCCTGCAACTAGTGTTCGAAAGTCCAGTCCTATGAACCGGAAAAAAACCGGGACCGGACCGGACTGCAACCGATGGCAACTGGACCGTCGGTTGCGGTTCATCCGGTTTGAGAATCTTACCGGTTGCAGTTCATCCAAATCTGGAATTTGGGTGAACCGCCACAGGGCCGGTTGGGACCGGTCCCAACCGGTCTTTACAGCCACGACCATGCCAGTATCGACGACGACACCTATGAGTCTACGACCGCGAATTCGACACCGGGCCGACTGCAGCGCCGATGCCGACACGAACGCTTCCGGTCTCAACAACAACAATCGCGCCAACACCAACTCGGACGACCATGACTACGGCCACGACATCGACAACAACACATCGACAACGACGACAACCCGCAACAGTCGACAACCACAACCACAACCAAGACGACGACCTCTACAGCCGCAACGACGACATGTCCACAACAGCGGCACATCGACAGCCGCACCATCGACAACCACCCAAGCACCACCGCGACGGCCGCAACAGCAATATATCAACCACCACCACCACCACCAAGACGACCAAGACGACGACACATCGACGCTGCAAGAACGACACATCGACAACCACAAGACACCGACAGCCACAAGAACGACACACATCAACAGCCGCAACACCGACACACCGACAGCTGCAACATCGACACACCGACAGCCTCAAGAATGACACACCGACAGCCGCAAGAACGACACGCATCAAGAGCCGCAACATCGACACATCGACAACCACAACGACGACGACTCGACTCGACGATTGGGCGATCACTGCGATGCGTTCACAACGTCCTCTTCGTTGCGAAGAGGACGAGGACTATAGTTATTCCATAGAGTACTAGTAGTAAACTAGTTACAAGGCTTAATGTAACTACCAGTAGTATAGCTCTGAGTTAATAGATATTTCTAACGGTTGCAGTCGGTCTTTGGCCGGTTGCAACCGACCCTGAATGAGCCGGTTTAGACCGTTCGGACCGGTCTTTTGAGAATCCGGCAACCGGGTGGGACTGACTCCTGTCGGTTCAGTCCGGTTTTGGGGCTCGGGGATGAACCGATGGATCGGTCCCGGTCCTGGTCTTTCCAAATTGGGCCAAAAAACCGGACCGGACCGGACTTTCAATCACTACCTGCAACCCAATCCGATTCCCACAGAGGTGTGGGGAATCATCACCATGGACTTCATCACCGATCTCCCCATGTCCCTCGGTTACGACAGTGGTCATAGATCACCTCAGTAAAGCGACGGTCATCACTCCCTGCAACAAGACTATCACGGCTGATGAAACTGCCAAGTTATACCTGGAAAATGTCTGGCAAAGAACCAGACTACCCCGACAAGTGATTTCGGACAGAGGACCTCAGTTCGCATCTAAAGTAATGCAAGAAGTTTGGAGCAAACTTGGAGTCAAGTCCACCATGTCAACCGCGTTCCATCCACAGATGGATGGAGAGACCGAGCGAGTCAATCAAGAGCTCGAGCAATACCTTCGCGTTTTCTGCAACTTCCAAGCAGACAATTGGGCAGAGTTGATCCCATTCATGGAGTTCACGCACAATGTTCAGCAACATAGTGCCACCAAGAAATCACCCTTCGAAGTGTGGTATGGGTTCAAACCCGAGTTCATTCCCCCCATCCACTTCACAACCAACATCCCTGCAGCCGAAGACCGGCTGAAAACCCTGAACCAAATCCGATCCGAGGTCACCGCAGCGCTAAAAGTAGCGGCAGAAATCATGCGAAATTCCAAATCACAAGTCCCATCCCGAGAATTCAAGTCTGGAGACTTAGTCTGGTTGGAAGGAACCAACATCCACACCACACATCCCAAGCCCAAGCTTGCCCCAAGACGCCATGGTCCATTCAAAGTCTTAACCACCTGGGGAGTTAACTGTAAACTCCAACTCCCAAAGACATGGCGCATCCATCCAGTCTTCCACAATTCCCTGATCTCTCCATATCATGAGAATGATATCCACGGACTGAACTTCACCCGACCACCTCCCGAGATCATCCAAGGAGAAGACGAACACTATGAAGTTAAAGCGGTTTTACAATCCAAAGTATCACCTAACAAGAGAGGGATACTTTACCTGATCAAGTGGAAGGGATACCCCAATTCCGAGAATTCCTGGCTCCCCTCATCCCAAATGATGCACTCCCAAGAACTGGTCCAGAAGTTCCACAAGGGCCACCCCCGCACCCCTTATCCAAAGTCAACCAGTGCTGTCGGCGCAGCACGGTGTTAAAAAGGGGATACTGTCACGAACCTATAAACTTGGGTCGTGACTCAGGTGTCTAAGACCGGTCTGCACCAGCCCAGTCTTATGTAATCACCTTCCTAAAGGGGAAATCCGAAGTCGGAGTTTGAATTCTGTACTCCGACGATCACGTGATCTCCCATCGTTTATCAAGTCACCTGACGACTGAGAGTCATACCATTCCTTGGATTTATCTGATTGGACTGTGGAGCAGTCACGTCATATGGCGTCATTGACTGCAGAGCAGTTGTACGACATTATCTCTGTTTTCTCATTGGACACTATTCTTAGATGTCTCTGGAATGTTCCATTCTGCAGTATTCCGCAGCACCCATAGGCGGCCCTAAGCCTGCCCTAAACTTACGCACAGACCATCCCTCTGGGTATATAAGCTAGCGCAATATATCAGACAGTCCCTCAGACTGTCCACTTTTGTGACATCCTCCACTTGCCTCTCCTCTGAACCGGTGCCCCTTCAGCTGCAGGACACGATCCTCCACTAAGCGCCACTCCCTTGCCATCGAGCAAGGTACATGTCCGCAGAGCCAAGTCGTAACCATCACGGTAGTCCTGTGCCCCGCTCCGAGTTCTCCACCACCCCCAGTTTCCGCATCCCCTGTTGTGCCTCCCTGTCGAGTGACAGTGAGTCATCACACTGGCGATGTTGATGCGTGATCACTGTGCACAGTTCTGTGGTCTTCAGGATCCCTCTTGCAACTGCTGGGGGTTGTGTTCATCCTCCTAACACAAGGCAATGATCTGTGGCTTCATGGGTCAGCAGCTAATGCTGTGCATTTTGAGGCACTCTCTGTGCAAGGGGTGCGGAAGTCAGTATCAAGCTGTGGCTATCGCGCATGTCACTGCGCATGTGTATCAGGTGACTAGAATGCTCCTGGAATGTCTATGGTCCTTGCAGCAAGTCGCGGGAGTCCGCACGGGCATGGCAGAGGCACGATATCCTGTGCACTTGAGGTGTTCTTGCATGGCGGTCTGATGCCAGTGTCTTGAGTGTCATGGACGCGTATTATTTTCCCTATTTTTCTGTATTTTTACGGATTTATAGAGCGAAGATATAAAGGGCCAAAGTACAAGACTTTGTAAAGTCACATGATGCCACCATGTGCACCCTCAAGCACGTGACCCTGAGACAGTTGGATCCTTAACAGGACAACCTAATCCGGTCACATTCCCTTTATATACGGACTCTCATGATTGGTAGATAAGGATGGAAGACTCTAGAATGTTCTAGAATATGCTTAGTAGTTTACGCTTACTCGCTGTATTAGGTTTTACTCAGCAGATAAGGAGACGCGTCAGCAGCTATGACAAGTGCATCAGTCAGCACAATAGATAGCGCTATTATTAGACACGACGCGTCATCCTCTGAGTCACGGAGTCTTACTATACACTTAGTAATAGTGTTCAGGCTCAATTCAAAGTCAGCATCAGTAGTGTATATAAACCCTCCTGTAGCGTCCTGAGTGGAACCAACTTGTCCTCTTGGTTCTCCACTCAGGTGCGTATCTTCCTGTACTCCCTTACTCTCTCCAATCTAACTTGTCCTCTTGGTTCTCCACTCAGCGTACCACTGTGTGATATTCCTGACAGTCTGAGTTCTTGCATAAAGACTCCAAGCTTCTGTCCCTCCACAGTGACTGTACGTTCGGCGCGTGATTTATCTCCATGCTAGGCTTGAGTGTGCTCCCTCACAGTTCACCTACTCTTTCACTTGAGTCTAGCGTAGCGAGGTGTCATACCGCTACATTAGGACAAGTTCCTTCACACTCCTGAGCTTCACGCTCACCAGCTTTATCATTTATCCCTCTAGGTGGTTGACGACCACAGTCCTTTGTATTATCCACCTCACTCTTTGCCTGTGGACCTTTGTACGCAGAATCTGTGCATTCGTGGTACAACTCTAGTGTCCGTAAAATCGGCATAGATTGTGCTTGCCTTTATTTGTTCTATCTGCTAGCAGTAGAACATCTGGGTACTGGCTGCAGAACTGGTCACCACGCCAGATAAGCTGCAGTTAGACGTTGAGCCAGCCAGGCCTAGCCTGCGACAGCTGTACGCAAAGTAAACAGAAAAGTTTGAGAGCGCTTCGGCGTGAGAGGCAGCCGACAGGTCGAGAAGACTGAAACAGACAGCCTTGTGGCTCTATACATATCCATACATCATTCCTGAGTGTCCCTTTATCGCCGCAGCCTCGCGCAGTGTGAAACAATCACTGTGTATTGGTCTCGCTTGATAGGGCATTCCATTCATCTTCGAGTTAGCGTTTCGCGCTCGTCGTATCCTTCGTCAATAAATCCACTTTCACGTTTCCACCCTGCCTCGCTTCTTCGAAAACACCCGTTCTCGCCTTCGTCGTCTCTTTAGAAGGAGACAAGCCTTAGAGGAGTATCGCACACCCCCAACAACACCAGAACAAGCCTCTGCTTCGGCATCGCTTCACACAATCCAGGAGGTGCCAAGTCAACGCCCTCCTACTCCCACTCCTCCCCCGTCTACCTACTCCTTCTCTCCTTTCTCGTCCACTGAGACCCTCGTCGACGAATACCACGGACAATTCCGCATCGATATTCTCCCCCGAAACACCGCAGAGCTCTTCATCCAAACTCTCTTTGCTAGGCCAGCATTCGAAGCGGAACTCCTTGAGTTACACGGGCTGCGCAACCTAATTCCAGGAGCCGATTTCAGGCTCCCTGAATTAGTTGAGATCGCAGAAGAACTCCGCGAAGCACTCATCCCCGTCTTTCACCTCCACCTTCACCTCGTAACCCTCTAATCTCCCACATCGAGGAGAACGGAGAAGACAGTGGCTCCTCCTCGTCAAGGGAAACAGCGAGATCAACAAGCTCAGGCTCAGTATCCCCAAGGAGCTCGTTCGAAGTTCGCCCTCCCTCCTCCCACTAAAAAGGAAAAGGAGTTCATCTCCCGCATCCAAGACTGGGAGGATATCTCGCCCGACGAACAGTTATGTCTTTTAGAAGACTTTCGGAAGGCAAACGAGGAAGCAGAGAGGAGAGAGAGACAGAAACAATTAGACGACATGTCGCAACCCGCATCATCAACCACTCCCGCCGCACCAACAGTCCCACCTACGGTTCAGGACTGCATTGATCTCATCAACCAACTAGGCCTAGCAATGGGTCATCTAGCTCAGCAAGTTGCTGATCTAACCACGCAAATGACGATCAATGCCACCCGACCACCGTCAAATGGGAAAGGAAAGGAAGTAGTGGCCCGTCCCAAAGCCTGGGATGGGAAGGGCAACTCTACAGACGCCCGTCACTTCCTAGCCGCATTCCATAACTGGGCTGGAGCAGCAGGAGACGCTATGAACACATGGAGTGTCGCTGACACAAAATGGTACATTGATGACAACCGCTGGATAGCGGCTGCTCTCAATTTGATGGAAGGGGACGCTAAAACCTGGGCACTCCCATACCTGGAGTCTGCCAACGCCGGAGCAATGCCCTTTGGAGGAACCTTTGCCGGGTTCACCAAGGAATTCAACCGGAGGTTTAGCCCCCTAGACACCCAAGAAATGGCTCGAGAGGAGCTCAAAAAAACAAAACAAGTCAAGAAGACGGTTGCTCAGTACACATCAGTATTTGAGCAGTACTCCGGACAGACTGGGTGGTCATCCGCCGATCTTCGCACCCGCTATTACGACGGTCTCTCTGAAGAGATCAAAGACATCCTCGCCTTTACTGATAAGGCCCGTGACACATACGAAAACCTCAAGAAATCCGCGCAGGAGATTGATCAAAGAATCCAGCAGCGGAAGAATGAGAAGGGGGGTAAAACCCCATCACATACCACTCAGTCCCACGATCCAGATGCCATGCAGGTAGACACCACGCGTCAGCAAGGCCAAGGAGGAAGAGGGGACAAGGAGATCTTTAAAACACGGGCAGATTTTCAGAATTGGATGAGGGGGAAATGTTACGGGTGTGGATCGAAAGATCACACAAAGAAGGATGGGAACCATGAACGCGACATCTGTAACCACTGCCAAAGGGTTGGGCACCGGTCAACAGTTTGTCAGCTCAAGAAGATGGGGAAACCAGGCAAAGCCAAGGCTGCAGCCTCCACAGAATCCCCTAGCCCACCGTCCTCATCATCCAGTACTGCGGCAGCAGCCGCTTCATCAAGTACATCTCCGCCCAAGACGTCACAGGCAGACGTGGCCAAGCTCTTGGAGATGGTAAAAAGCCAACAAGAGGCCATTGAAGCCTTGAAGGCGGCTTTTTAGATAAGGGGTCGCGAATAGCTGCGACCGACTCCTCAAATACAGTAGATGACTCGGCTTTCTGTAGTTGTAATATATGCTTACGCTCTCGCCTCGTTTCGGACTTATCTCCTGTAATTCCTACGCACACCGTTTCTGCCTGTAAGTTAGATAGTAGTGTTGTTTCAGTTTCTTGTTCTTCTGATCCCCCCACATCTACATCTGCCTCGGAGATGAACAATATTAGTAGTGTTCCTTTTGCTCCACTTTCTTCCGAAGCAATGCCGCACGTGATGATTTCTGATGCAGCACTGTCTTCAACTATTATTCCCGAAACAAAAGATAAAAAATCACATTTTCATATTTCTGTGTATTTAAAAGGACGTCATCGTACTGTAAAAGTAGCAGCAATGGTAGACTCTGGGGCAACCTCGTTGTTCCTAGACAAAAAGTACGCTGACCGCCACAAAATGTTGCAGGTTCCCCTCGAGTTCCCTATCACCCTATATAACATAGACGGGACACTCAATGAGGCTGGTAGTATCACCCACAAAGTTCGACTTACTCTACAAGTTGGACCCAGTGAAGAAAGTCATGACTTTTTAGTCACTTCACTCGGACCAGAAAACGTCATTTTGGGACTACCATGGTTAAGACTACGGAACCCTCACATAGACTGGCAGGAAGGCACCATGCGCCTCAACTCAACCGCTGAAACAGCGCAACCAGAGTTGGAGGTAGAGGTGACGCGCATTATGGCAAACCGAATGGAACGCCGCCGTCTCCTTGCGGAGAAAGTGCTAGACACGGTCCAAGACGAAGTTTTCTGTTTGGCAGGCTTCACATACTCTCAGCAGATCGCCGAGAAAGCCACCGCCGCTAAACCAAAGAGAACCTTCGAAGAAATGGTACCGGAGCACTATCGAGACTTCGCCAAAGTCTTCTCTGAGGAAGAATCCCAGAGACTCCCTGAGCATCAGCCATGGGATCACGCCATAGACCTCGAACCAGACGCAGTCAAGCACTGGAAGGTCAAGTCGTATCCTATGTCCCCAAGCGAACAGACAGAACTAGATAAGTTCTTGGAAGAGCACATTTCAAAAGGATACCTGGTCCCATCTAAGTCACCGATGGCATCCCCAGTATTCTTTATAAAGAAAAAAGACGGAAAGTTACGTCTAGTGCAGGACTATCGACGTCTTAATAAGATCACCATTAAGAATCAATATCCACTTCCACTCACCGCAGACATCATCAATCGGTTGAAGGGAGCCGAATACTTCACTAAATTCGACGTTCGGTGGGGCTATCATAATATTCGTATCCGAGCCGGAGACGAATGGAAGGGTGCTATTGTCACCAATCGCGGACTCCTCGAGCCCAGAGTAATGTACTTTGGCATGACAAATAGTCCCACAACCTTCCAAGCCCTTATGAACGCCGTTTTCGCCGATCTAATCGCAGCAGGAGAGGTCGCTGTATACATGGATGATATCCTCATCTATAGTAGTTCTCTAGAGCATCATCGCAGAATAGTACGCGAGGTGCTTAAAAGACTACAAGAATACGACCTCTATCTCAAGCCAGAAAAATGCGATTTTGAAAAGCGAGAAATGGAGTATTTGGGGATGATTATCTGTCCCGGAGAAGTGCAGATGGACCCTGGCAAGGTCGCTGCAGTAAGGGAGTGGCCTACACCCACAACGCTCAAAGAAGTACGAGCATTTATTGGGTTCGCCAACTTCTATCGTAGGTTCATAAAGGACTTCGCGGCCATTGCCCGACCCCTACATGACCTCACGAAGAAGGACACTCCATGGCAGTGGCAGTCTGCGGAGCAGAAGGCCTTTAACAATCTGAAGGAGTGTTTCGTACAAAAACCTATTCTAAAAGTGTACGATCCACAGCTCCCAACGAGAGTTGAGACCGATGCTTCGGGATTTGCAACCGGCGGTATCCTCACTCAGAAATATCCAGACGGTCTCTGGCATCCAGTTGCGTATCGCTCTCAGTCTATGAGCAAAGAAGAACGCAACTATGAAATCTACGATAGAGAAATGCTCGGCTTAATTAGAGCCCTAGAGGACTGGAGACACTTCCTCGAAGGCCTCTCCTTTGAAGTAATCACTGACCATAAGAATATGGAATGGTGGGCAAGCATGAAAGACTTAACTCGCCGACAGGCTCGCTGGTGTTACGGTCGCGGAAGTGGACGCTTACTACGTGGTGATGACTCCCTTAGTAAGTCGTAATAGGTCATGGACTTCTCGTATCAGTCAGCAGTACTATATCACATGCCAATGTGGCATGACTCATTACTAGGATAGCGATAATAGGGTTCGAGCTATTTACGCCACTAGTAGCACAAGATTCACGGGGAGCTTTAAAGCCATACCCCTCATGTATAAGTAGAGGAGGACAAAGACCAGAATACGCCATTCTGGTCTTCTTCAAAAGCCATTACAGTCCTACTCCTTTCTCTCCTTTCAGTCGTCTGCCTTCTCTTTCGCTTGACTCTTGTAGAGCAAGTCGCGCATCGAATACGCCTAGTGGATCTAGCCCTAGTGCTTACAGAGATCACGTGCCGCGGAGGGGCCGTGTATCCGACATCGACCTGACTTAGGTCCTCACGCTGAGTAGTCAACGCCCTTTCGTTGTCCAAGTCGGACTCACGCCAGTGGCGGCGTTACATTAAGACCAGAATCTCTCAACCGTGGCGTTCACAACTCGAGATCGTTGGACCAACTTCAGAACCTACACCCTCGAAAGACGAGGAGACCGCAACGTACCCACACAGTTCCTAGGAGCCGCTAGGTGGAGGGAATACCGAGGAGACACCGGATACTTCGTCGACTTCGCATCGGGACCAACCCGATATCGAGCAGTTGAGTTCAACTTCGATAACACGTGCTGGGTAGAGGTTACGTGGAACCCCATAGACAACCGGTGGGACGTAGTACGACCAGCGGGCCGGAACTATAATTGCGATATCGACGCCCGGACCTTACCCACAAGAGAGCAGTGGGGACACATCGACGGACAAGAAGAAGAGCCCAGTAACTCGGAACCAAGAACACCCGCACCCTCAGAAACAAGCGGAGAAGACGAAAGTCAAACAGAAGAAGAAGACGAACCCGAAGTAGCGGACGTCATCCAAACAGCTGAGTCGCTCCACATCCACGAGCCCGAAACCATCCACATTCGATCTCCTGCCATAGAAATGGCCACAGCCACCCTCACGCAGGAGGAAACACTCATAACCGAAGAAGTACGACGTATCAGAGAGGAAGCTAACGCCATCCTCCTACCTATTAACCCGTCCACGGGGCACCGGATGGACGCCGACGAAGCAGCAATATTCCGCGCAGTGGGACCAGACCATCCCGACCCTCCGCCGGGAGCAGGAGGAAGCCAACCCCCTCACCGACCCTATGGGAGGCCGGGAGACTTCGGAGGAGGACCTCCCAGAAGGGGGCCACCCGGAGGAGGGCCACCCGGAGGAGGGCCACCCGGAGGAGGGCCACCCGGAGGAGGGCCACCCGGAGGAGGGCTACCCGGAGGAGCCCAACCAGGCGAGGGAAAGCTCGAGGGAGAGAAACCCACCGTTTTCACGGGGGACAGAACGCTGTACGAATCCTTCCTAACTCAATGGCACCTTTACTGGGGATTAAATGCAGATGCCCCAATCTTCCGGAACGTATACCGACGATGCCTGCTATTCCTCGGATTCATCAAAGGACCAATGGTCAGCAACTGGACGCTGAGCTTCCTGGGATGGCTCAACAACGAATTAAGGACGGGCCGCGATAGGTATGACGAGTTCCTATGGGACACTCTCACAGCCGGTTTCTCGGATCGTTTCTCCAACATCCTAGAGCAAGAACAAGCCCAGGCCGCACTGGCAAAAGGAATCAAAATGATTGGAGACGACATCGACACGTACGTCACCAACTTCGAACAACTGGCGAGGCAAGCCGACTACCGCCTAAACGACCGACAAACAATCGATCGCTTCACGGCGGGACTACCGAGCAAATTATTCACCAAGGTGTACGAACTCGACAGTCCAGTAACCTTCGACGAATGGAAAGCCGCAACCTTAAAACGCCAGAAGCAATATATTCACCTTCGCGCTCGACTCAATCTATCCACCCCAACACGAGTAACTCCACCGCGTTCGCAACCACCTCGAGGCTTCGGAAATATGTGGAACCCCCCTCGATACCCACCTCCTCGCCCCGACCCAAATGCCATGGACACCTCGGCAGACCGTTCCCGTGCCCGTCTCGCTGGGGCGGAAGACATACTCACTAGGAATACGCAATCACGCCGCCCCCCATTTACACCACGAGGAGGAGGAAATCAGAACAGAGGAGGCGGACAAAGGCGTAATATGAGGGAAGTCATCTGCTACAATTGTAACAATCCGGGCCACTTCTCACGAGATTGCACCGCCCCACGTCGACAACAACGACAAGATAGACCTCCCATGAACCAAACTAGGTACACGGAGACGGACTATTACAGTCAACAAGAAGCCCCGACCTGCCCGAGTAGCAACTACATCCACCCCCCAAGAAGCAGCTAGGAGTTGGATAGAGGGAGTGAGAGCAGCGCCAGACGACGTAAAAGACATCATCTTCCAGGACTTGTGGAGTCAGGAGGGTTTTCAGGACGCCTAAACCCATCGGCCTGGGTGAGGGCAATTAATTGTAACTCTGTAATCATGACTCGCTTCCGTTCGCTTAGAATCCCAGTCTCGATTCGTACAAGTTACTCCATGGCCGACATAAAAGGGCTCGTAGACTCCGGAGCCACCGACAACTTCATAAGACCCTCGTTCGCCAAACGGATGGGGTTAGGACTACAACCGCTAGACCGTCCAAAAAGGATATGGAACATCGACAATACGGAGAATAAAGCTGGGTCTATCACCCACTTCATTGATCTCGACGTAGAAACAACGGGAATTCACAGAACCATGCGCTTCCTAGTCACCGACATAGGAAGCGAAGAACTAGTACTTGGATACCCCTGGCTAGCAGCATACGAACCCACCATCAGCTGGAAACACGCCACCATACATGAAAACGCCCTGCCGGTAGTACTGCGATCCATCAACCCCACAGAACCGCAAACCATATTGGCTGCCACCTTTACTCAAAAGGACCGAGAGGACGTGATACAGGAATTGGAAGAAGCATGCCAGTTACGTACCACAGCCACCGAATTAGCAATCGAGGCTAAGAAACCAACAGCACCGACGGTAATACCGGAACCATACCAACGATTCGCGAAGATCTTTAACGAAGAAGCCTCACACCGATTTCCACCGTCAAGGCCCTGGGACCACGCCATCGACTTCAAACCCGGTACGCCGGCATCGATCGACTGCAAAGTGTACCCTATGACTCAAGAAGAAGATGGCCAACTGAAAATCTGGCTCGAGGAACAGCTCAAAATGGGATATATTCGACCATCAAAATCTCCCTACGCCTCGTCATTCTTCTTCATCAAGAAGAAGGATGGAAAACTTCGCCCCGTCCAAGATTACCGAAGAATCAACGCATGCACCATTCGCAATCAATACCCTCTGCCCCTCATGGCAGAACTCGTTAACGACCTTGGGAACGGACACATTTACACCAAACTCGATGTGCGGTGGGGGTACAACAACATACGGGTGAAGGAAGGGGACGAACCGAAAGCCGCTTTCAAAACACGCTATGGCCTCTATGAACCCTTGGTGATGTACTTCGGACTTACCAACTCACCGGCGACCTTCCAAGCCATGATGGACTACATCCTGGCCCCCATTATCGCTAAACACACGCTACTAGGTACAATCATCCGCGTCTACATGGACGACATCGGCATAGCCACCCACGAGCACGCAGGGATGGCCGCCCACATCGCAGCCGTTAGCGACGTCCTGCAAGTGGCCCTGGATCACGACCTCTACTTCAAACCAGAAAAATGCCTGTTCCACCAACCGCGGATGGATTACCTGGGGGTCATCCTTGAAAAGGGGGTGACACGCATGGACCCGGTAAAAATCTCGGGCATACGCGACTGGCCCCGCCCCACGAAAGTACGTGACGTACGCTCCTTTTTGGGCTTCTGCAATTTTTACCGCCTCTTCATCCGCGGGTTCGCAACGCACGCACGAGCCCTAAACAGACTCACGCGGAAAGACACGGAGTGGAACTGGGGACAAGACGAAGAAAAGGCCTTCCGGACGCTGAAGGACCTCGTAACCACAGAACCCGTCCTAGCACACCCCACGCTTACCGACCAATTCGAACTGGAAGTAGATGCATCAGGATACGCCGTGGGCGCCGTATTGCTACAAAAGAAAAGCGACGGGAAACGACATCCGATAGGCTACTACTCAGCCACACTCAACGAAGCGGAACGTAACTATGACATCTACGACCTAGAACTCCTGGCGATCGTCAAAGCCCTTCGGCACTGGCGACCCTACCTGGCAGGATCCCCACATAAAGTCAAGATATTCTCAGATCACCTGAACCTCACGCACTGGAAGTCACCCCAGAAGATAAGTCGACGAGTCGCCAGAGAAGTGCTTGAACTAATGGAATACGACTTCGAGATCCACCACATCAAAGGGACAAACAACGGACGCGCCGACGCACTGTCAAGGCGACCCGACTACGATAAAGGCGAACAAGACAACGAAGGAGTCACCGTCCTTCCTGACACCGTATTCGTACGCAACGTAACTACTCAACTACCTGAAAACCACCACCAGGATGAAGCCAGAATACGCCCGTGGGTGGATTCACACAAGCTCAAGAAAATCGACGGCGTTTGGTACAGACAGGGAGCACGAGTCATCACGGGGGAAAGGGACGACATTCGCCTTATCATTCGGAATCACCACGACCCCCCAATCTATGGACATCCAGGAATTAAACGCACGGCCCGAATCGTGGAGCGTCACTACTGGTGGCCACGTATGTTGGAGCACATAACTGAGTACGTCCAAGGATGCGCCGATTGCCAACGCCACAAAGTCAACAACCGACCCACCAAAGCGCCATTATCACCAATCACGCCAATCCCCGAAGCTAAGCCATTCGAAACCATAGCCTTAGATTTTATCACTAAACTACCAGTCTCCCAAGGACACGACTCGATCCTCACGGTCACAGATCACGACTGCACCAAAGCTTCGATCTTTATCCCATGCGTAGAAGAAATCACGGCCGAGGGAACGGCGGCACTCTACGTCACACACGTGTTCCGACGGTTCGGACTCCCATCCAAAATCATCAGTGATCGAGACCCTCGATTCGCCTCCAAGTTTACAAGGGAACTATGTCGGATCTTAGGAATTTATCAAAACATTTCGACAGCCTACCACCCGCGTACCGACGGACAATCGGAGAGAACCAATCAATGGCTCGAGCAATATCTCCGATTCTGGGCCAATGAACGTCAAGACAACTGGGCGCACTTCCTCCCTATGGCGGAATTTGCTCACAATAGCTGGCCCCATGAAACCACAAGGAAGTCGCCCTTCGCCCTGATGATGGGATATGACCCGCGTGCTGATTGGACCGATAAGCCATCCCCTATCCCTCAGGTACTCACGAGACTTCAACAATTCCGAGAAGCACGGAGGGACGCCCAGGCACTGATCAAAAAGGCCCAGGCGCTATGGATCAAACACCGTACCACACCCCGTTATCAAGAAGGAGACCGGGTTTGGTTAGAAGGACGACACCTCCGCACCAATCAACCAACTGCCAAGCTCGCCGCGCGGAGACACGGACCATTCCGGATCATTCAGGTACTATCGCCAGTCAACTACCGACTGGAACTTCCCACGCAGTGGAGTATTCACCCGGTATTTCACATCGATCTACTCACGCCCTACCGCGAGACACCCATGCATGGTGAAAACTTCACGCGACCCCCACCGGATCTAGTGGACGGCGAGGAGGAATACGAAATCGAACGGATTCTAGACTCACGGCGATTCGGCCGGAACAAGAAGATCCAATACCTTGTGAAATGGAAGGGGTATTCCGACTCGGACAATCAGTGGGTCAATAAAGCTGACATGTTCGCGGACAAAGCCATAGCGGAGTATGAAAGTACATTGAGAAGGGTTATAAGCAGGAGAACCGACGCTAAGTCAACTTCATCCCCCCACACTGGCATCTCCACTCAACCAACAATGTCTCTTCCCACTTCCACCATTGCCTCCTCTCTCGCTGCCCATGGAGTCGGCTCCCTCACCCATCAAGAGCTCGTCTACGCACTCGTCAACGCCACCGCCATCGAAGACGTCGACAACCCCGACGAGCCAGCCACTTACTGGCTCTTCGACCACGAGGGACGACGAATCTCCACCGCCCCTTACTCCGCCGACGAGGTACGCCAACTTCGCGCAATTGTCGGAAGCGGTCTCAACGACGCATCGTCCGAACCCCTCCCCGTACGTATCGAGGTTCGGGAGGAAGCAAAACAAGACGGAAGCGACGATGAAGTGGGAGGCATGGATGGCTCAGCGCAACTGGCGGTACGAGGCCGCCGAGTGGCGCGATCATCAACTATCGATGGCAGCGACAAGGAGAACGAGGCTCCTCATACGGCGCCAGTGGTTCACCGCGATGCTGAAAGAGCAGTGTATGAAGCCGTAGAGGGCGCGTTGCGGGAGTACTACCCAGCTGAGCAGCCATTCATCATTACCGCCACCGACTCTGACGACCCGCGCGAGACCCCATTCGCATGTGACACGATGGGACGCCCCCTGTTCCGAGGCGACGTACAAATCGACGCCGAGGACGCACCACATCCCGCAGTCCGCCTGCGCTTCCTCGGCGGCGGTAACGGAGGACAGCCTCCCCACGGCTACAAGCACAACCGAGGCGAAGATTTCGTCCACTACCCTATCACCGACGCACAGGGGGTCACGCGTCAGGCCACCTTCATCCAGGTCATCATGGGACCGGATCCCCAGGTACTCGCCCTCTTAGCCGACAGCGAGAAGGTGTACACCCGGCCCCTCTACGCCGAGCCACAAGTACGCGAGGCGGGTAAGCCCCACTACAGGCCGGAGGACATGTATGCCTTCGTAGGTGGGCACAGCAATCAGCATCGCGTCGACCGCGCCGTCAACGAGCTCAAGGACACGGGGCTCAAGGCGGAGTTGACTCGCTACCGCGCGTACAAGCACGAGGCGGAGAGGATGGAGCAGCGCCTCCACGCCTTAGCGCAGGCGCTGGGAGGAGTACAAGGGGAGCTAACTCGCTCCAAATTCCGGCTCGAGATGGCTAACACGTGGGATCGCATTACGGAGGTGCAGGAGGGTTGGATGGGAGGCATTGGACCTACTCGGCGCCGTGGGCGTCGCAGCTGAAAAGGGGGTGATGTTACGGTCGCGGAAGTGGACGCTTACTACGTGGTGATGACTCCCTTAGTAAGTCGTAATAGGTCATGGACTTCTCGTATCAGTCAGCAGTACTATATCACATGCCAATGTGGCATGACTCATTACTAGGATAGCGATAATAGGGTTCGAGCTATTTACGCCACTAGTAGCACAAGATTCACGGGGAGCTTTAAAGCCATACCCCTCATGTATAAGTAGAGGAGGACAAAGACCAGAATACGCCATTCTGGTCTTCTTCAAAAGCCATTACAGTCCTACTCCTTTCTCTCCTTTCAGTCGTCTGCCTTCTCTTTCGCTTGACTCTTGTAGAGCAAGTCGCGCATCAAATACGCCTAGTGGATCTAGCCCTAGTGCTTACAGAGATCACGTGCCGCGGAGGGGCCGTGTATCCGACATCGACCTGACTTAGGTCCTCACGCTGAGTAGTCAACGCCCTTTCGTTGTCCAAGTCGGACTCACGCCAGTGGCGGCGTTACAGCTGGGCTCTGTACTTAAGTCGCTTCGCCTTTACAATCACCTATAAGAAAGGAGACTCTATGCAAGCCGATGCATTAAGTAGATTCTCAAGAGACCACGTCAGAGATAACGAGGATAACCGCCAGGTCCAGGTTTTGAAACCTAAGCATTTCCTCTCTGCTGTTCAAGCACACTTCCGCCCAGAAGTGGACTCCCTGGGAAATCGCATTAGACTCGCGTCTATTAAAGAAGCTGAAGTTATAGAGGGTCTCAAAAATCTATCGAAGACCACTCCTAAAGCTCTTACAGACGGAGTCGCGATGTGGGAGGAAGACGACGGCCTAGTTTACCATCGAGGGAAACTGTACGTTCCCAACGATCGGACCCTGCGTAGAGACGTGGTTAAGTCATGCCACGACACCACCACTACGGGGCACCCTGGTAAAAATGGCACTATTGAGTTAGTCAGTCGCTACTATTGGTGGCCACGCATGGCAGGCTTCATAAGTTCATACGTAGAAGGATGTGATCGATGCCAACGTTATCGCAAAGATCTACACCCCAAAGCACTCATTCAGCCGCAAGAAGTACCGGAGGGACCATGGCAGATAGTCGGAATCGATCTAATCGGTCCACTGCCCATGTCACGTGGAAAGGATATGATCCTTAACATAGTGGATCATTATACAAAACAGATCCATCTATTTCCAGTGACGTCCCAAATAACGGCTGATGGGGTTGCATCCATCTACTTTGAACAAGTCTTCCCCTTGCACGGGATCCCTAAAAAAATCATAAGCGATAGGGGACCCCAGTTTGCTGCAAGGAGCATGCGAGCACTTTATAAGCGACTAGGGATAGACGCAGGTCTCACCACAGCCTATCACCCTCAGGCTAATGGACAGGTGGAGCGCAAAAACCAAGAAGTAGAAGTCTACTTGCGCTTGTTCATTAATAAGAGGCAGGATGATTGGGCAGACCTGCTCCCTACAGCAGAATTTGTAGTCAATAGTAGGCTCAACTCAGCGACGGGACACACTCCCTTTGAGCTACTATACAGCTACACGCCGGACTTCACAATTCCTGCTGGAAGGCCTACTGGTATCCCAGTACTCGATAAACGTCTCCAACACTTAGTTTCCTCAAGAAAGGATGCAGAGGCTGCTCTACGCCAAAGTAAACGGTGAATGCAAACGGACGTTGAGCAAAGACACAAGCCATACGTCTTCAACGTCGGGGATAAAGTCTGGCTGCAAGCTAAGCAAATAAAGATACATCAGCAGTCGTCCAAATTAGGCCCTAAACAGTTAGGCCCATTTGAAGTCACTGAAGTTAGAAGTGATGTCGACTACAAGCTTGCCCTACCCCCTGCATTACGGATCCATGATGTATTTCATGTAGACCGCCTCTCCCCTTATAAAGGAAACGAAGTTAACGGGCTTATGCCACCGCCACCAGACCCTGTCACAGTCGAAGGGGAAGAAGAGTACGAAGTTGACCACATAAGAGATTCAAAACTCTTCGGTCGTACCCTTAAGTACCTAGTTCGCTGGACAGGCTATGGCGAAGGCGAGGACACTTGGGAGCCAGCTAAAAACCTAGCCCACGCCTCGGAAAAAGTAAAGGACTTCCACTCCTTGAATCCGGGGGCACCTAGAAAAATAGCAGCTCTCATCTACGCGTCCTTGCCTTGGCAAGCGTCTCTTATGTACACAGAGGCCAACGCGGACGTCGACCCTTAAGAAGGGGGGTGATGTCATGGACGCGTATTATTTTCCCTATTTTTCTGTATTTTTACGGATTTATAGAGCGAAGATATAAAGGGCCAAAGTACAAGACTTTGTAAAGTCACATGATGCCACCATGTGCACCCTCAAGCACGTGACCCTGAGACAGTTGGATCCTTAACAGGACAACCTAATCCGGTCACATTCCCTTTATATACGGACTCTCATGATTGGTAGATAAGGATGGAAGACTCTAGAATGTTCTAGAATATGCTTAGTAGTTTACGCTTACTCGCTGTATTAGGTTTTACTCAGCATGTTACGGTTTCACCCTCACCGGCACGTGATTCGCCACGTGACTACACACCGACCGCCGATATTCCCTTTGTGGAGTCCGCCAACACGCCTGAAGACCCTTGGTGGGATTGGCAAGCTGAAGAAGACCCACGCGTGCAGGATAGAGTATGGGCAACAATTGCAGCCCTCGAAGATACTGTGAGAGCGGGACGCCTGGTGAGCGATCGATCTCCCTCCCCGCCACAGACACGCTATCAGGAGCCTTGGGAATAGGTCCTGAAGCACGGCCGTCACGTGACCCTGGCACGTGGCCTGCCTCGACTCGTCCAGAAGAGCCCGGATGAGCTTGTGCCCGGACTGGTCTAGCCTCTGATGCGATATGGTACGAATCGAGACTCGGATGACTGAGATACATAGCGGATGACTGATGACCGCTGACTACTGTATGGACTGCTGACTGATGCCGATCGAGAGCCTTATGCCATTGGATACTCGTATTAGGGTTCGCGGCTGTGTAGTAGGGTTGCTGAGCTTCAAAGCCCCATCCCTTGTGTATAAGTAGAAGGACGTCTGCGTGTGGACTCCTTAGCTTGATATCTTTGTGCATACCTTCCCCTTTGGAGCCGAGGCAGTAGTACTGCGCTATCCACTCTGCGAATAACCACATCGATCACCTCTCGCTCGCTGGTGTGACCTCGGAGACCCGTCCCTCCACCTTCATCATCTTCAGTGCGCCTTCGGAGCCTGTCCCGCCACTGCCCACTTTACCTCTATCTGCCATTATCGACGATCATCGAACGCCCCTACGACTTGCAACGCGGTTGCAGCAGCAAATAGGCATACGAGACTCAAGTCGAGTCCAACGTCCAGGAAGGAACGTTACATTATATCAAGCTCTATTCTGCCCCTTTGCTGCCGTTAACAATACAGGGATGCCCGCGAAAATTACACTGACCGCGGAGGGATTACGCATTTTGAAGAAGAACCTCGATAGGAGCTGCGCAATACGGCGCATGAAAGAAAACCTCGAGAAGGCCTGCCGACGTTACCGTGCAGAAGGACATTCGGGTGGGCGTTACCAGCTAAGTACGCCTTCATCCACGTACCCTCCCATATCGATGAACTCGCGCGTGAGGATGCCGCCTGCCGAGGCGAGAGAAAGATACGAGGATCTGATTTACGACGCATACGGACACCCGATGGAATACGATGCCTGGGGCCGACCATCGGAGGACTTGGGGAACGACTGGTATGGAACGCCAGTGTTCTGGGACTACGACCGCGAGTGTTGGTGCCTTGACGAAGGGTCCTACGCGCCGCCTGCCGAGGCGAGAGAAGAATACGAGGCATATAGCGAAGATTGGTACACGACGTACCAGGATTGCTATGAAGGCTCCGTGGAACCGCCTGCCGAGGCGAGAGAAGAATACGAGGACCCAGCTGAGTACTATGAACAACCGGAGGAGGCCAGCGATAACGGCCAGTACAGCGAGCCTGCCGAGGCAGAAGAATACGATGATGTCTGGGGACTGATAGACGAATACACGGAGGACGCCGACGAAGTAGGAGCAGGTGTGGAAGATGTCGAGGACATTCCCTGGAGCGCGGCGGCAGCTTTTGAGCGCCCCAACTCACCAGCAGAAGAGAGGGTCGCAACGCGAGACCCGCGGCTCGACCCTCCAACAAGTCACTACACGCCGCCTGCCGAGGCGAGAGAACAATACGATGCGCCCTCGGGATGGGCAGGAGAAGTAGCGCAAGCACGCGGCGAACTGCTTCTCGCGCAGCAGCAAGAGGCGTTCAACGCCATCCCAGTACCAATGGACCTATCGGCAGGACGAAGCCGAGTACGAGTTAGTGTGACGGATGTCACCAACAAGGTGTGTTACCGCTGCCACGAAGTCGGACACACTCGTGCTTTCTGCCCGCAGATGCAGAAGCGCGTCGCATTCAATGAACCGCTGGAGGCGGGACCATCAAGGCTGGAAGAGCCGCAGCGAGACACAAGTCCGGAACGCCGGGCGCGCGAATGGATGCGCGTTCTAAGAGAGACCCCCGGAGTATATGAGGAGCTCATGGCGAGCGGTGCGTTGGATGACCAACTCCGAGATATAATGCCCGCACCGCGTCCCACAGAGTTGTGCCTCCCCATGCGAATCATGGCTGGAGATGGCGTCATCGAAGAGCAGGACGCGCTGGTGGACACGGGATCCACAGACTGCCACATCAACCCGGAATATGCGGAAGAATTGGGACTCGAGCGAGTAGCGTTGCGAGAACCCAAACAGCTGAGGAACATGGACAGTTCCCTCAACAGCGGTGGGCCCTTAACACACTACACCCCGCTCACGATACGCGCTAACGGAATCGAGCGCACAATTCCCTTCTATCTGAGCGACATCGGAAGTAGCATGATAGTCCTTGGGATCGACTATATGCAAGAGTTCGCGCCGCCTATCGATTGGCGTACCACCTCAATCCCCCACGAGCACTGGCCAGAAGTCAAGGCCGCAAAAAAGAACGAGCACGTCGTACACGTGACTCGGAAGACGCAAGAGGAGTTGGACGCGAAGAGTATGGCTGTAGAGCCATCCACATCGGTGAGGGTATCATTCCCTAACACATCCACCTCACGGGGAACTGCGATTCGACGCACAGAAACCGCACGGCATACGGACGAACAACGTGGGCGTTGTACCAAAAGAGAGGGTAATGTTACGGTTTCACCCTCACCGGCACGTGATTCGCCACGTGACTACACACCGACCGCCGATATTCCCTTTGTGGAGTCCGCCAACACGCCTGAAGACCCTTGGTGGGATTGGCAAGCTGAAGAAGACCCACGCGTGCAGGATAGAGTATGGGCAACAATTGCAGCCCTCGAAGATACTGTGAGAGCGGGACGCCTGGTGAGCGATCGATCTCCCTCCCCGCCACAGACACGCTATCAGGAGCCTTGGGAATAGGTCCTGAAGCACGGCCGTCACGTGACCCTGGCACGTGGCCTGCCTCGACTCGTCCAGAAGAGCCCGGATGAGCTTGTGCCCGGACTGGTCTAGCCTCTGATGCGATATGGTACGAATCGAGACTCGGATGACTGAGATACATAGCGGATGACTGATGACCGCTGACTACTGTATGGACTGCTGACTGATGCCGATCGAGAGCCTTATGCCATTGGATACTCGTATTAGGGTTCGCGGCTGTGTAGTAGGGTTGCTGAGCTTCAAAGCCCCATCCCTTGTGTATAAGTAGAAGGACGTCTGCGTGTGGACTCCTTAGCTTGATATCTTTGTGCATACCTTCCCCTTTGGAGCCGAGGCAGTAGTACTGCGCTATCCACTCTGCGAATAACCACATCGATCACCTCTCGCTCGCTGGTGTGACCTCGGAGACCCGTCCCTCCACCTTCATCATCTTCAGTGCGCCTTCGGAGCCTGTCCCGCCACTGCCCACTTTACCTCTATCTGCCATTATCGACGATCATCGAACGCCCCTACGACTTGCAACGCGGTTGCAGCAGCAAATAGGCATACGAGACTCAAGTCGAGTCCAACGTCCAGGAAGGAACGTTACACAGCAGATAAGGAGACGCGTCAGCAGCTATGACAAGTGCATCAGTCAGCACAATAGATAGCGCTATTATTAGACACGACGCGTCATCCTCTGAGTCACGGAGTCTTACTATACACTTAGTAATAGTGTTCAGGCTCAATTCAAAGTCAGCATCAGTAGTGTATATAAACCCTCCTGTAGCGTCCTGAGTGGAACCAACTTGTCCTCTTGGTTCTCCACTCAGGTGCGTATCTTCCTGTACTCCCTTACTCTCTCCAATCTAACTTGTCCTCTTGGTTCTCCACTCAGCGTACCACTGTGTGATATTCCTGACAGTCTGAGTTCTTGCATAAAGACTCCAAGCTTCTGTCCCTCCACAGTGACTGTACGTTCGGCGCGTGATTTATCTCCGTGCTAGGCTTGAGTGTGCTCCCTCACAGTTCACCTACTCTTTCACTTGAGTCTAGCGTAGCGAGGTGTCATACCGCTACATTGAGTCTACTAGGTCGCCTTCGCTGGGCGCATTGATGCGGGGATCGTAAACGTGTGCACTGTTACGTGGTGTCATTATGAACCTCTGCACGAGTCGTGAAAGTCTGCACGACGCCGGCACAATAGCCCCTGTACTCGGACTTGTAATGCTCCTCATCACGCATTGCTGCCAAACCGCTGGTATCGCGCACGTTGCTGCGCATTCTGTAAATGTCGCCACGAGTGCTGTGTGCTATCACCAAGCTGTGAACGAGCCACGGGCATCCGCGTGCAAGTGGCACTGTCACCGTTGCTCTTGTATTTGGGGGCTTCTTGGTGTGCACCACTCTTAACTGAGTTGCTCTGCGCATGTACCACGCACGTTGCCACTGGTACCATAAACGCCATCGTGTGTACTAGTAGTAATTGTTGACCTTGAGATGCACCGCGAACGTGCGCGCGCATGTGGCACCACTGCTGGACCTTGCACTTGTGTCCTCTTCGTGTTGGGGGTTGCTCTTGGAAGAACCTCGTCACGTTCCTCCGCGCACGCTGCCGCAGGACCTGTAATCACTGTTGTCAATGTGTTAAGTCTTCTGTGGTCTGTATGTGACATATGAGCTGCTGCGCAACCATGGCACGCTCGCGGTTGGGTCTGCGCTTGGGCCTCTTGACGTCCACCGCTCCTGCTACACATGTGCTATTATCATGCCGCCACTGCCGTGCATGTTGCTGCAGGACTGGTAAATGCGGTTAGTAACTCAAGGTGTGCTTGCCTGACCAGCGCGGGAGCCTGCGCGAATGCGGCTCACTTGCTAACATCTCCACATGCAGGGGCTGCCTCTACAGATCACTTAGCTGGATCCAAAACAGGTGAATAATGGTGAGAGTGTGAGAGAGGATATGGGGAGAAAGCGGGCCATTGATTGTCATCATCAGAGCCAAGGCCCCCGTTCCGGGTCAGGCCGGCCCTAAGAAGCAAATTTTTTTAAGGACTTTCGGCCGACCCCCCCCGGCCTTGGGTCACGGAACCACAGCCCAGACCCCCCTTGGTGCACACTCTTAGAAACTCACAGAGAATTTATTACTAATCAGGGCAATTATGTATGTAAAATCTTGAACCATGCAGAAAGGTGCATGATCCCTTGCACAACTAATCTTCATCAAGCCAGAGTGGCTCACTCTCCACGTTCTCAAGTGCACTGCACTTGTGTGCAGCCTTAGAAACTCTGGTAAAGTGCACCCTCACATTAAATGGACATCTTCACAGAGTTTTGTGCTGTGCAGAGGCCTGCAAAATTGATTTTGATGCTTTGCACTCGCTACAACTTTGTTGCACTGACAGATTTGTCCAGTGCTTATGTAAGGGGTACCGGTTCCTGACTTCATCTGCCTTAGACACATGTGCGTGACATAAACTCTGCTTCATCGTGCCCTGAGATGATTTTGAACATTTGTAGTAATAGGCACACAAGTGACTCATTGAAGTGCCCCCAGCAAACAAGGCCGCACTAAAGACATATGCAATGACTGTCGTGGCAATTGATAGCTCTAGTGAGTCGTGGTAACCTGTCTTAGAGCACATAATGGTTCGGAGTGACTTCCATTACTCATGGGCTGACCGACGGTGAGAGTCTTTTATATGTCATGGGCCAGCCGACGTCGGCCGACGCCTGAGATTTCTTCTGAGACTCATGGGCCAACCGATGTCGGCTCGGAGACATTTATTCCGGAGTTGTACTCCAAAGGAGTATTCCTGAGACTACACAGGCATTTCCAGGTGTCAAGAAATCATTGCTCCAGAGCTGGATTCTGGAGGAAACACTCCAAGATTATGTGTGCATAATGGAATGTATAAACATGTGCAGGTCCGAGGAATATTGCACATGTTCTGGAGGAACAACTCCGAAACACTCCGAGATTATAAGGGTGTAACAGAGTGTGCAGGTCTGAGGAATGTTACACATGTTCTGCCAGTGGAGGAACAACTCTCCAAGACTATGAGGATATAATGGAGTGTATAAACATGTGCAGGTCCGAGGAATACTCCACATCTGCTGGAGGAACAACTCTGAAACACTCCAAGATTATGAGGATATAATGGAGTGTATAGACATGTACAGGTCCGAGGAATGTTACACATGTTCTGGAGGAACAGCTCTGAAACACTCCGAGATTATGAGGGCATAACAGAGTGTATAAACATGTACAGGTCCGAATCATGTTGCACATGTTCTGGAGGAACAACTCCAAAACTCTCTGAGATTATGAGGACATATTGGAGTGTGCAGGTCCAAGGGATGTTACACATATTCTGGAGGAACAACTCCAAAACACTCCAAGATTATGAGGGCATAACAGAGTGTATAAACATGTGCAGGTCCGAGAAATGTTGCACATGTTCTGGAGGAACAACTCTGAAACACTCCGAGATTATGAGGGCATAATGGAGTGTATAGACATGTGCAGGTCCGAGGAATGTTGCACATGTTCTGGAGGAACAACTCTGAAACACTCTGAGATTATGAGGGCATAACGGAGTGTATAGATATGTGCAGGTCCGAGAAATGTTGCACATGTTCTGGAGGAACAACTCTGAAACACTCCGAGATTATGAGGGCATAACGGAGTGTATAGATATGTGCAGGTCCAAGAAATGTTACACATGTTCTGGAGGAGCAACTCTGAAACACTCCGAGATTACGAGGGCATAATGGAGTGTATAGACATGTGCAGGTCCGAGGAATGTTACACATGTTCTGGAGGAACAACTCTGAAACACTCCGAGATTATGAGGGCATAATGGAGTGTACAAACATGTGCAGGTCCGAGAAATGTTACACATGTTCTGGAGGAACAACTTCGAAACCCTCCAGGATTATGGGGGCATAATGGAGTGTGTAGGTCCAAGGAATGTTACACATGTTCTGGAGGAACAACTCTGAAACACTCCAAGATTATGAGGATATAATGGAGTGTATAGACATGTGCAGGTCTGAGGAATGTTACACATATTCTGGAGGAACAACTCTGAAACACTCCAAGATTATGAGGGCATAATGGAGTGTATAAACATGTGCAGGTCCAAGAAATGTTGCATGTTCTGGAGGAACAACTCTGAAACATTCCAAGATTAGTATGAAGGCACAACAGAGTGTATAAACATGTGTAAGTCAGAGGAATGTTACACACATTCTGGAGGAACAACTCCGAGATTATGTGGGTGTTGTCTAAAGAATATGACTGTTCTCTCATTATTATAACAATTACACTCCATATTTCTTAGTGAGAATACATGACCTTGCTCTATTATTAGCTGTTAGTCTAATTGGTGAGGCACAAGGAACATTATGTGTCAATTCCTTTCATTTCGGAATATTACATAAACATTTTTGGTGACTGCTTGACACATCCAGTTGTCAGGGAGCTGCACTCAACCATCTTTACATACATTCATTAACCACTCTCTCCGAACATCTAGACACAATTAAACTCTTCTGTAAGCCAATTGAGTGGTGGAGGTGTTCCATGTATGATGTCAAAGACTTGTACATATTTAATTAGTCTTGAAGTTGTTCCTCCATATACTAGTAGGCTATACAAGGAACATTCTTTGGACACCTTTATATGTTGTCCAGACACTCAGGTGATCTGAGAGTTGTTCCTTCTAATGTTACATGTTGGTCACCTGCACACAGTTCTACGCAGACCCCCATTACATCCATATAATATTAGAGTGTTTCCTTCCAAATAAATATCTAGAACAGCATTTGTTAGACACCCCACACATGTTTATACACTCATTTATATGCACATAATCTTGGAGTTGTTCCTCCAAGTCCAGAACATCCCTCAGACACCTGCATATGTATATACACTCTGTTGCACCCTCATAAACTTGATTGTGTTCCTCCAGAACATTTATAACATACCTTGGACAGCTGAACATGTTCATACACTCCATTCCACCCTCATAATCTTGGAGTGTGTCAGAGTTGTTCCGCCAAAACATGTGCAACATTTCCTGGACCTGCACATGTCTATACACTCCATTATATCCTCATAATCTCGGAGTGTTTCAGAGTTGTTTTTCCAGAACATGTGCAACATTTCTCGAACCTGCATGTGTTTATACACTCTGTTATGCCATCATAATCTCGGAGTGTTTCAGAGCTGTTCCTCCAGAACATGCATAACATTCCTTGGACCTACACACTCCATTATGCCCCCATAATCTCGGAGGGTTTCAGAGTTGTTCCTCCAGAACATAAGCAACATTTCTTGGACCTGCACATGTTTATATACTCCATTATGCCCTCATAATCTCAGAGTGATTCAGAGTTGTTCCTCCAGAGCATGTGCAACATTTCTTGGACCTGCACATGTTTATACACTCCGTTATGCCCTCGTAATCTCGGAGTGTTTCAGAGTTGTTCCTCCAGAACATGTGTAACATTTCTTGGACCTGCACATGTTTATACACTCCGTCATGCCCTCATAATCTCAGAGTGTTTTGGAGTTGTTCCTCCAGAATATGTGTAACATCCCTTGGACCTGCACACTCCATTATGTCCTCATAATCTCAGAGAGTTTCGGAGTTGTTCCTCCAGAACATGTGTAACATTTCTCGGACCTGCACATATCTATACACTCCGTTATGCCCTCATAATCTCGGAGTGTTTCAAAGTTGTTCCTCCAGAACATGTGTAACATTCCTCGGACCTGCACATGTCTATACACTCCGTTATATCCTCATAATCTCGGAGTGTTTCAGAGTTGTTCCTCCAGAACATGTGCAACATTTCTCGGACCTGCACATATCTATACACTCCATTATGCCCTCATAATCTTGGAGTGTTTCAGAGTTGTTCCTCCAGAACATGTGTAACATTTCTCAGACCTGCACATATTTATACACTCCGTTATGCCCTCATAACCTCGGAGTGTTTCAGAGTTGTTCCTCCAGAACATGTGTAACATTTCTCGGACCTGCACATATCTATACACTCCGTTATGCCCTCATAATCTCGGAGTGTTTCAAAGTTGTTCCTCCAGAACATATGTAACATTTAGTGTTTTCCCAGCCCGGCTCCTAGGCCGGAAGCCAGCCGAAGCCGACGCTTCAGAAGCCGGACCGGGCTGGGCCGAAGAGGGGCCCGGGGCTCAGGCTTCAAATTTAGGAAGGCCGCTTGCACGGCCCGTGGCCCAGGCTTCCTTTTTTGGGGCCGTCTCCTGGCAGGCTCAGCCACTCGCTACTCACATCCACCATCCGAACTGAGGGTCCCTTGAACCTCATTTCTCGGATTGATTCGCGCATATTTAGACAGTGATCCGCTCATATCGTACCTCTCAACTCAGCTGAGGGTCCCTGGTGTGATGGCTATGATGCCAGTGGCTGTATTCAACTACAAAAATCGAAGTTTTTTCAAGTTTTTTTTACCTCCAGATAGACCATGTCGATTCGTTTGTCGCCCCGACCCACCCGCAACATTCAGCCCACGGCAAAGTTGTCCGCGGAAAATGCAGGTAGTTTGGAACTAACTTCGCATCGCAGGGCTGTCGCGTCTGCGAGCTTGGCTGCTGCACCCACTCCCTTGTTGCCTGTCTCTGAGTCAACGCCCACGGGTTCGGAATCTTCGGATGAGCCCAGCTCGTCACCTGATCCCGTTTCAGCTCGGACGACTAAGCAACCCAAGAAGCAACCTCGCGCCATTCCACCTGCTGTCGGCGACAACCAAGGCGATGATGGCAATACTACTGATGTTCCCGACGATGCTCCAGCAGCGAAGAAGGTGAAGACTACCTCCGGCCAAGCAATCGGGCTTCAAGCAGACATATCAATCATCTCAATTGATGATGTCGACAATCTGGAAAACGAACGCCTGAACAAATCCGACCCAACGGCTGACCTCAAAGAGTTCTTTTCTGCAATGCCTCCTCTTCCTGGTCAAGAGAAGGGGCGCATGTTGTGCAAGTCATGCGCGTAAGTATATTTTTATTTGGTTGGATTTTCATTGTGCTGACGCGTTCCATAGGCAAGGCCTCGGATGTCCCAAGCGGGAGAAATTCCTGACAAACGAACACTCCACTCTTCGCCGCCACGCTGCATCAGTACATCCGGTGTGTCCCATGTTTCTTATTGTTTTCGAAGCTCAACCCTTTCACATTCGTGTCTTAGCGTCGCTATAGGAAGTGGTGTGACTCAAATAACTTCGACTCAATGCTGCCTCAAGACTCAAAGAAGCGCAAACGCGTCGAAAAGGATGGCCAATCCTTGGTCATTCATCACTTTCGCCCCGAAGACCCAACTGCAAGGCCGATTCCATTCAGCGAAAAGGCCCTCCAGACTGCCGCCCTCGAGTGGATGGTCGCAACCAATCAGGTATGTACCCGTCATTTTCTCTCGCGCGTGCTAATGTACATGAAACTTTACAGCCGATTCAAACGTTTAAGAATGCCGCCTTCAAGAAAATGCTCGATATCGCGTCTCGAGCGAACCGGAGCATTCGACTCCCATCACCCAAGCAGTCAAGGGCGCAAATTATCAAGATGTTCAAGCAGCAGCTGCGCTCGCTGCGGGATCGCCTTAACGTGACTTTTTTTTACTTTTCTTTTCGCGTTCACTGACGTTTTGTCATGTTTACTTGTAGGGCCCCACCGTGAGTGGTGAAGTTAGCCTGACATGTGATGCATGGCAGGCTAGCAATACCGACGCGTATTTCGCTGTCACTGGCCACTGGATCGAAGAACGGGCACCCGGGGAGTGGGCCATTGAGCAAGCGCTACTTGGTTTTGTTCAAATGAACACGTCTCATATTGGTATGCGTCTTGGCCAAGCATTATACCGGGTATGCGACCGCCTCCGGATTGTACCCAAGGTAAGAGATCTGAGCACCACAGCACCTCTACTGACACGCTATTCAATTCCTAGGTCGGGCACATCACCTGCGACAACGCAAAGAACAACGGAACAATGATGCAAGAGTTTGCGCGGTGTTACCAGCTCAAGACGGGATCTTCTTTCGACGTCAAACGTCGGCACATCAGGTATGTCCAACTTATATCTAGCCGCCATATTGTGACCCTCACATCTGTTCGTGCAGGTGTCTTGCGCATATAATCAACTTGGCCACACAAGCGCTGATATCAGCTCGCAGCAAGTCGAAGTTCTACAACGGTGACATGGACAGTGAACACATTCCCGAAGACCTGGAAGCGATCGAGTGTGACGAGATTGGGCTTATTCGTGCCATCTGTGTGAAGGCACGCTCATCGGCTCAACGTAAAGAAGCCTTCAAGGCTGTCCAGCGCGAACTCAGCTTACCACCCCTTCAACTCCTCCTCGACATGAAGGTACGGTGGAGCTCTACATTCGTCATGCTCACTCGCGCCGAGTCGCAACAACCGGTAAGTACATGTTCTATTCCTTTTTGTAGTTTCAATTTCTTACTGCCAGTGTACTGTTGCGCAGGCGATCAAGGACTTCATTTCAGAACTCAAGCGCAATGAAAAATCCGAGGACAAGCGGGATAAGATAGCCGCGCTCACCCTGGATGAAGAAGAATGGACACGGGTGCGTCTATTCTGCAATGTTCTCCAAGTAAGTTGTCAACTATTACTACACGTTCGAATACTACTGATACCTGGCTTTACTTCAGCATGCAGATGACGCCCAGCAAGCTTTCTCTTCTTCAACAACACCGACCCTTCAAAACGCGCTCCCAGCATTGGAGAAGCTGCACGCGGCGTGGGAGAAGGCTACCAGCAAGCCCCGCTATTTGTGCTTCAAGCCCGCTCTTTATGCGGGAATGGACAAACTCGACGAATATTACCAACGTTCCGCGGACTCCGACGCTCATATCATGTCTATGGGTAGGTGTCGATTTATTATCGTCCTGCTCACATACTGACCAGAGTACTACAACACAGTCCTCAACCCCAGGAAGAAGATGGGACATTTCGCAAAGCACTGGCCAGCGGACCTCATCACAGAGGTTGAAGACATTGTCCGCGAACGCGTAAGTCATTCGTCGTTATTTTTGTTCCTACACGTTATGACATTCACCTTAGTTCATCAAGCGCTTCGACGAGCAGAACAAGAAACCTCAGGCCATACGCGTTCGCAAGACTCGGACGGTGTCATCTACTACCAAACAGCGTGGCCGCCGGCAGAACATCGACGACACTGACTCATCTAATGATGATGACGACGACGACAGCTGTCAGCCAGTCAGCGTGGCCAATGGTTGGCTCGATGAGTGGACGCTCTATCTCAACACGCGCGAGATTGTGCCAGATGACGTTGGGATAGCTTGCTGGTGGGGGGTATGTATCTTATATTTCTTTCCTGACTGTAACTCAAATACGAACATTCTAGTTGTATGGAGGCCGCTACCCGACATGGCAATCGCTCGCTCGCGACTACCTAGCGGTTATGGCCTCGTCCGTCTCGAGCGAAAGGGCCTTCTCATCGGCTGGGATCACGATATGCAAGCGGCGCAACCACCTCGATGCCGATATCGTCGAGGCCACACAGTGCCTCAAGTCTCTCATCCAGCAAGACCTCATGATGAGGGACGTCCTGACCATTGCTGAAGAAGAAGCCGAACTCGATCGCGCGGACATGCAGCTTGCAAACCAAGATAGCACTGCAATAGAGGTTGTGGATGACGCTGGAAACGACTCGTCTTGGGAAGGGGCATCTAACGGTGACGATGATGTTATCGAGGTCAGTGGGGACGACGCGCACATAGATTTGACTGGGTCTCAGTAGTTACAATTGTCTATTGACTCGTTCTCGGCGCTCGGTGCTGTTCATGCACTCGTTTGAATATATATGGAACTCGTATTACGCTGTCGGTTATGATGAAGCCGTGGCTGGCTGGCCGTGTCGGGCCTCAGCCGTGGGGCCGCTGGCCGTGTCGGGCCTAAGCCCTCATGGGCCGCGGGGAGGGGCTCAGGCCTCCACGTTGTGAGGCCTTGGGCCACCAAAAGCCGGGCCGTGACCCAAATCTTTGGGCCGAGCCGGGCCGGGAAATCACTAGTAACATTCCTCGGACCTGCACATGTCTATACACTCCGTTATATCCTCATAATCTCGGAGTGTTTCAGAGTTGTTCCTCCAGAACATGTGCAACATTTCTCGGACCTGCACATATCTATACACTCCATTATGCCCTCATAATCTCGGAGTGTTTCAGAGTTGTTCCTCCAGAACATGTGCAACATGATTCGGACCTGTACATGTGCAACATGATTCGGACCTGTACATGTTTATACACTCCGTTATGCCCTCATAATCTCGGAGTGTTTCAGAGCTGTTCCTCCAGAACATGTGTAACATTCCTCGGACCTGCACATGTTTATACACTCCATTATATCCTCATAATCTCGGAGTGTTTCAGAGTTGTTCCTCCAGCAGATGTGGAGTATTCCTCGGACCTGCACATGTTTATACACTCCATTATATCCTCATAGTCTCGGAGTGGTTTTGAGTTGTTCCTCCAGAACATGTGTAACATTCCTCAGACCTGCACACTCTGTTACACCCTCATAGTCTTGGAGTGTTTCGGAGTTGTTCCTCCAGAACATGTGCAATATTCCTCGGACCTGCACATGTTTATACATTCCATTATGCACACATAATTTCAGAGTGTTTCCTCCAGAATCCAGCTCTGGAGCAATGATTTCTTGACACCTGGAAATGCCTGTGCAGTCTCAGAAATACTCCTTCGGAGTACAACTCCGGAATAAATGTCTCTGAGCCGACATCGGTTGGCCCACGAGTCTTGGAAGAAATCTCAGGCGTCGGCCGACGTCGGCTGGCCCATGACATATAAAAGACTCTCACCGTCGGTCAGCCCATGAGTAATGGAAGTCACTCCGAACCATTGGCTGCTTAGAGAGCCTGGGTCGGCCATGGTTGTAACATGGTGCAACAAGCACCAGCGTACGTACTCTCCACGGGAACTTGTAGAGAAGCGTTCTTATTCACAACGTGTGCCCTAGTCGTTGTCTGGGACAATGGTCGTTCCGCATTCCTTGGCGAGCATGCGTGTATGGATGGTGCTCCGACTCTACGCCTGAACGAGTTCATACTTGCTTGGCTCCTCGCCGCTGAGGAGATCGAGATTGGCTCGCCGTCACCGTCACTGAGCTCCTTGCTCACTCCTCCCTCCCGCCGAAATCGACTTGACAGCTAACGACGCGGTTCTCGCCCACGTGAAAGAAGCGGAGAAGAACCTTGCCAAGCTCGTTGGCTCGCATGTCCTTTAGGTCCTCTACTACAAGGAGTTCAAAACATCTCCCGATGCGTGGGCACAGCTCGTGAAGCAGCTGGCATTCTACAATATCAATGGACGGCCGGCCTTTACGTATGAGTGCACAGACGCGGAAGTTCTGGCGTAGACGAACGGAAGACATTCGAACGACGAGCGAGCAAAGCAAGGCGTGTGCTGACGCCATGGTTGACCTCAACGCAACAGTGTGTAGCAATCCTTTTTTGTGCTCCATGTTCTGTACTGACGTCGGACGAACGACAGTATGATGTACAACACGCCGCGCTCTTCCTCGGTGCCGTTGCACGCCATGCTCAGTACTCCGCACGGGTCGCAGACGGCCAGGGCGTAGACCGGCATTTGTTTGGGCTCAAGGTGTTCAAGCGCGTCCTGAGATTTACAAAGCTCCAGCGTTCTCGTTCTCGAGCCACTGGGAGCTGTCGGTGTCACAGTTGTCATCCAAGTACCCGGACAGATGGAGATGTGGAAAAGGTTGTATCAAGGCCCCTCTAATTAACGCTCATCCCGCCCACTCCTTCTGTAGTTGTTCTGTATGGCTATGGTCTATCTTAATCGATCGGTGGCGACTATATCTGGTGGACAAACACGAGCCCTCAAGCTTGCATGTCTCGCGAACGCTGCGGCGGCCCAGGGAACATGGTAGATGACGGTGCGTGTGAGACAGACGGAGGGCATCAAGACGAAGTTATAGTATTAGCTTGCAATCGTTAGCATTTCATTATTATCTGTAGCACCAAACAGTGATAATACATTAGAACCCATTGGTCTGCATGGGATCGATGACCCGAAATTGCCCGTGACAGAGAGGGCTCGTAATGGCCGACTCGGAGGCCGTACTCAGCCTCAGAAGCAAGCCACTGCATCCTGCTGGGTGCTACAACCCAGCCGGGTCGTTCCTCATCTACGAGTCGAGCTTTGGTGGCACAAAGCCTAAACCTTCAGGGGATTGGTTTTCTAAGAACTTGGGCTGGGATCGAGCAAGGATGAGTGTCCTTTCCGTAGCTACATTTAAGCAGTAGCTAGTGATAGACCTGTACTCCTTTCAGTACCAGACAACAAGGCAAAGCGAGAAGGGAAGCAAGGAAGCAAGGAAGAGGAGAAGGGAGAAGGGTCGAGAGAGGGAGACCTCGGAAAGTCAGTCGCGAAATGCTACGTGATCATAGCATTGGGAGATAGTTTTCCTCAGAAGCTGGACCATGCAGGATTATCTATCCAACGGATTTTACATTTTGGAAAAGTGATGGTGGTGGAGCAGTGGAGCGGACAAGCGTACAGTGCTAGAGCCATTGTTCTTCGATGTCCTTTGCAATCGCAATAGGCAGTCAGTGGAGAGCGCTTCACTGGGGCTGGTGTGTATCGACACCCCCACGAGAACGGAGGTTCATGCCTATGTATTACTTGACGTATGCCCCCTCAATACCCCAGCCGTGTATGTATCTAGTCCAGAGCATCCAGCTATCGATCGGAGCGCCCGTTCAGGCCACAGCTGCCACCTTATCGGTCCCTGCGGTTTGCAATCGGCGGTCGAGCTTGTCGCCACCCCAAAACGCCACAGCTTATCATCATCAAGGTCCTCATCACTACATCACATCGCATAGGTGCATATTGCGTTCAAAGTTCCTTTGGTGGACAGCAGGTGTTGCGGCACGAGGCAGCTGCGAACAGGAAAGAATCGCCGGCGGTAGGCTGGAGTGATATGCCGTGGGAAGGCGCCACTGCGTCGCACCCCGATAGCCTATTTGCGTTGCGCGATAGAGCGCCAGTGCCCTCCTCTTCGCCGGTGGACAAGAGTGGGCGGCAACTACACAGGAACGACAGATGGTGGAGGTCGTTGGCGATGACGCCGATGACACCACCGGTCATCCTCCCGCGGTGGGCGTAGCCTTCCACAAATGGCAGGACCGTAACGTGGTTCTGAAGAGATAAACACAGCCTCGTCCGACAAAGTAGGAGTGTCAGAGGCAGGAGGTGCCTCGTGTTGGCCAGCGTGATGCCTGCTGAGCGGAGATGGGCCACAGGCTAGGCCACTGTTTACGAGAGGACGTCCTTATCTCTCAACTCTATTCGAGTGAAGGGGGGTCCTCTTTGACCATGCCTACGATCCAACACGACGCGCGGCACGGCGCTTTCACGCGAGAAGAGCGCAACCATCGTTAATCACGAATCATGACGCATCCGATCAGCCTGCAGGACGAGGGAAAAGGAGAAGGAAGACGCAGATGGGCGGGTTGCTACCGGTTGACAGTACGGAGGGTGCTGCGGTGGGTGACCCTGTGACAAATGGGAAGGGGTGGAAGGCAGAAGCAAAAGTCGAGCAGGCACATGGGCCCATTCCAAATGAAAGGCGCAGGTACCCCGATCGAGATTTCGTCATCAATAATACGCGCCGCCCTGGGATACGGAAGGCTATCGGGGCTTGGACTGTACTAGGCTTTGAGTTCATGATCAGACAGAAAGGCTCGAACTGATATTGCGTTGCAGGCATGCGTGTGCTAAGGTGATAGGGTGACAGCTAAGTGGGCCATTGGCAACCCGACCGTGGGGAACAGGACACTGACTGGCAGAGGATTCGTGAACCTTGTACGTAGCTCACTGGCACTGGTGAGTGGCGCGAGCCATGAATGATTGGCATTACCATTGGATTGGGACATGGGACTGGTTGGGACAAAGTTAGTTGGGTGGAGAAGTAGTAACACCGATAAATGATTACGCCGCGACGACAACCGGAGAAGTGGCACCCGGACACGATGCTTCCAAATGAATGACGGCATCATAGCTCGGGGAATCACCGTCCCATGAAGATTTTGCGGAATGACATCTATGACATTTACGCCGCCAGGCAGGGATGTCGCTTCTATCCCCCTTTCCTCTCACCTTCCGGTACGGGTGATAACACTTTGCCGCCGCTGCCCAAAAAGGGCAAGGACCATTCGAAAGTGCACGTGGCGAACACACACCGTTCATCCAAGGCGCATCGGTCTTCAATTCCTCAACAAAAGTGCATATCCGGTCTACTTGTACTGCACCGCCAGCTGGCGTGCTTCCCGTCATAGTGCCATCCACGTCCATCGACCACGAGGCGTGTGGGTCGCACTGAGTAAATTTACCGCAGTCTACAGAACGCCCATTGCCTCCGCCGGCAGAGTGCCATGTACGCGCTGCATTCGCGCGGTGTTCGCATTCTGAACCGACGATCGCGGCACACAGATCACTGCCACGACGACGACAAGTCATCGAAGATTGTCCAGAAAGGCTATGTTGACTGTCCACTGGCACTAGATGTCATCCCACGTGAACTGTGCAAGGCAAAGGCACTTGTTTTAAGCCACAAAGAAGAGGCTAGCCTGGCTAGGTGAGTGCACCGGCTAATGCGAGGACACGCATCGCATGGTGTGATAATGCTATGCGGTTTTCCCTTCAACGTGCCTTTGTCTCGCGAGCGCTCAGAAACATTCGACACAACACGAGGCGTTGATGGATGACGATACTGTACTCAATACCCATTCACATGTTAACTCTGAAACGCGCCAAGGTTAATAGCGCTTGGGCATCTCAGAGCCTGCATTAAAAAAATTGGTGTGTGGATCCGAACAGGCATGCCTTTTGCTATGTCAGGCTCGGTTGTTAGCGCGCACACGTGCACGGGGACTTGGAAGAGATAATTGTGCACCACACAGCGTGACGCAAAACTATGATTATGGAGTTGGAACTCCCCAAACTAGCGCCATTGTTGTAGGCCCTGCACTGGAAGATGATGCATGATGGTCCGTGAAGCACGAGGCATCAGCGCTAGTATTAGCGTTTGCCGAACAATAAATGCTTTTATTGTAAGTGGGACGGACCACGCAAAAAACAATAACATCAGGGATACAAAGACACCACCGTCATACGGGATGCGTCTTTCCGAATAAACGTGTACCGTACTGTGAGCACAGCTCCATGCATGCAGGCGTGACGCCACTTCCAAGCCACATAATGGGCCCATCAGCTCCATCATCGCTCACAACGTGGGCCTCGCGTTTTATAATCACGCACAGATGAATGAATGGAGCATCCTTTTTTCAACTTTCTTTCTTTCTGGAAATGATGGTGACAAAGATATGATGGGTCTTCTTCTCCATCGATAAAAAAAAAGAACAAAATATGCAACGCACTATGATCCGGCTGTTATTTGGATGCACCGATGCGCAGCCTGTAGTGCTCGGAAGCTTGTCACCGAAGCTCCGCACGGCGACTTGGCTGTCATTGTTGCTTGGAGTGAGTAAGGATAGATTTCCATGGTACAGCACGGTGGCTCTCACTCCAGTATCTATCTCTATTGGTCGAGAAGTCCGAAACTTTTGTGAGTTACCCGGTTATAGGTTCCCAGTACATGTACAGAGATACATGTGAAAGCACAGCTACGAACCCCGGTTCGAGGAGCAGGCCAGAATGACAGGCGAGACCTAACTGGGCGAGGGTGGACTGATCTGAAGCAAATGGACACAAGAGGCTACTGATCCACCCTTTGGGTAAAATGCTTTGACACCGACACGGCTATGGATTTGTAACGCAGTGCCACAGGAGGTGCCGCCAAGTCAGCAACCACGAAGGAAAAATCGGTGCTTCCAGGATCCGAAACAGTTTTATCAGCAGGGAAAGACGAGCCGGCGCGGTGCTCGACTTCCTAGGTGCTTGTTTAGGACCCTCACTGTGATGCCTTGAGTCAACATCCGCAGTAAGAGCCGGATTTCCGAACAACAAGGAACGACGGCGCGAGGGGGGTGTGTCAAGTCTCCAGAGTACCTAGTCCTCGTCGAGCATCTGCTGACCCACCAGACCGGACTGATCGAAGGAGATCTTGGTCAGCGGCAGGATGGTGTAGCAGTTGTGTTCAAATTGCTCCGCTTTGAATGCCAACCGGACCCCGTATGACCGGAAAGCCCCCCCGCCACTGCTATTATCCGAGAATGCACCGTGAACAAAACAGGCACAAATACGAGATGATACCTCCACATGCCACGGATACGTACGAGAGGGTGGGGCCAAATAATTCACATAGCCGCGGGCGCGAGATAGAACCCGCCGAAGAGGGAGCGAGCGACGAGGGGCAAAAGCAACAGAAGCCGCTCGGACGACACATGGGGATACATCCACAAGTGGAGCACTCCGACGCCATGATTACGGGACCATGAGAGAAAAGGAATAGATCACTGTACGGCACTGAACGGGGCTACGGTCGAGTTGTAAGCGTTCTCACAATCAGTGATCTTCACATTCCGCGGTAATTGGGGTATTGGATATCACGTTGCGCCAGCCATTGTTTGATAGCAGGCTAGCGACCCGATGAATGTCCCGGACGGCGCGACAGTGCAGTCACGGTCGCATAGCAATGCGATGGCGTTTCAGATTGGGGGTGAAAAGACAGTAACGAAATAGGGTAGCACGTGATCAAGGTAGCAATTAGGGTAGGAGTGCTAGCCTGGGAATGCCCGAACCGTCGAGCTGGAGAATGGTGCCCTGAGTTTCCCATCAGGCCGGTCACGGTAGATTGCTTTGCGGTCGTGGCTTGGGTCGTGGCCAGGACTGCGGTTTACATTGGCATCATTGCGGATGAGAGGTATCAAGCTGCGCACTGTCAAAGTTAGGTATCTATCCGTGTGTTGGGTTCGGGGTTACACGAACGCACTTACGTGGCTGTTTCCTAAATAGGTCCTGTGATTGGTTGCGGGCGCCCAGAACTAGTCCTAAAAGGCAATGATTGCGTCGGTTCGGGCCCCAGAGAGCAATGTTCACCAGATGTGGCGGCCTCTGAACATCTTGCCGTGTGGGCCGAGGTGGAACCCCGGGACACCAGGATGCAGGATCCTAGGACAGTCAGCGACTATCCCCGGGATACTTGGTAGCGTGACCCTAGGAAAGCTATTACGTGAAACACTCGTACGTCGTAAAACGAGGCATGCGGGTCGCAGTCGCACACCCACTCACGGGACCCGCCAGCCCCGCCAATTTGCAAAAAAGGAGTCATAACGCGTCACCCGAGGGGGGCGCTTGGCTATACTTGGAAGGTACTATTGGAAGACGAAACCCAGGAAGGGAAGGGCGGTGCTGGAAAGGGGAAATCGGGTCGGATTCGCGGGGCTGTGCCATATCGCGGACTAAGGATCTCTGGTAACCTTTTTGTTGTGGGATAGCCTACTAACGATGTGGGGAAGTAAATGAGTCGTCTCCCCCTCCGTCGTGGGAAGGAAAAAACGAGACCCGGGGTTGGGCTGAGGAGCAACCGGCGACGCCGCGCACCACAGAAAGACACATGGGACGCACATGCGTTTAGTCTGTTCTGGAAATACAAATACAGTACACGGCCTGCGAGCGTCAAAGATCGAAAGCGATCTCTCTGTTGCACCATAATGCGATGAATTCATGATTTCGTTTTCGGAATATCTCCGGTCTTCCTGTGGCGGGTCCGACCGTGGCTATGGACAACCTGCGCCGGACTGTTGGGTTGACAACCCGAGCCTTATAGAAGACGAACAGCGCTCTGGTCCAGTATCCCATCACCACCAAACTGTCAACCGCGAATCTATTTAACTACCCCTCATCGACCCCTCCCTCCTTCGTCATTCATCCCCAGCAACCATATAATCACCCGTTCATCCATCCAAAGCACCTCAACCACCATTCGCCTTCATCCACAAACTGTTCCGCATACCAACAATGTCGACCAAGCGTCACGCGCGTTTCAACGAGGACCCCGTCTCCGACGTGCGCTCCTTCTCCTCCCCAGCGTCGTCAGTGTCCTCTCTTGCCCCTTCACCGGGCCCATCGACGCCGCCACCTCTCCCTGACGTGGCGTTCTCGTCGCCGACACACTCCCCCTCTCACGCCCCGATTTCACCATATCCGTCGCCACCTCACCCCCGCGTCTACACACCATCACCCATTCCCCAACCGCACGCCCTCCCGTACATCCCCCCGGCACCTATTACCCCCCGCGTCTACCTCCACCCTGTGCTCGCCGCGCCAAGCTTGCAATACGACATGCGTTACCCCCCCCAACCAGTCCAACCTACGCCTGTCGCCAGCCGTTCTCGCAGAGCCTGCGTCCAGCCCGCCTTTGCCGTCCCTGCCCATTCGCGTCGCTGGTCTTCCCTGGCACTGCATCGTTCGGCCTGACCCCAAGCTGTCGCCTGGAAACGCCGTTGTCACCGTCCAAGACGTTCTCGTCTCCCTGTATTTCCATCTCCGCACGGCGGTCAAGGCCGACGAGTACAACGCCATGGGCAAGGCTAGGAAGGCGGAAATTTTCCAGGTGTTCGAGCGGCGCGTCGGGCATGACCCGGCTCAGCGAGGGAAGGGGCTCCGACGTGTCGACTTTTTGGGCGGCCACATTATCGCTCAAGGCCTCGTACGTGCTCAGTCGAAGGATGATGTTTGGGACGTCGTCGTCCGCTGAGACCCCTCATTGTTACCATCACCACCGCCGTCATCACCCAACAACCAAAGCCGAAAAGAAGTGTATTATTTGTTATTTGCCACCAAACTCTGGAGCGGCAACGCCCAGCAAAGTACTGTACTCCTACATGCATCTTTCACCCCCGCTCTCATCATAATCCTCATCAAATTCCCCACATCATACATTCACCCTCCGTCCGTACATTATCCCCTTCATCTTATTTTTCTTGACGCGATCACGGACGCTATCTTCTCCATACCTTTTTCTTCCACTTCTTTTCTATTCGTAACACTATTCGCCTATCTATGCTACCCTGTCCTTCCTTTCGCCCCGCCCTTCTCACCTGCTGTCGCCTCGCTATCTTGACGCATGACTTACGAATAGTATTACGGACCCTTTTTTAGACCTTGGTCGCTTCGCGCGTTCCATTCTTTTATTTTCCCCTTGGGTTTGGGATACTGTCACGGACAACATTACGCACAACATCATAACCATAAACATACATACAAATATCATTGACGGGGTTGTACGTTCCTAATGATCTTTCACGTACCTTCTCCACACGGTGGAAATGGAAAAACAAATAAAAAACGGAAAAACTTGGGAATTGCCAAGCACCGCGACCGAGCAAACAAAACGTCAACAACAAACATCTTGGTAAGGAATTCCATTTACTAAATATGGTAATTCCAAAAATGGATAGATTGGGCAGGTACTCTCTCTGCCTTCGTTCTATTCGCTAGCCTGAGAGGACGGTCCATGTGAGCCCTGCAGGCGTGGGCATTGACGCTTTCTATGAGTGTCTGAATTACTTGTATTAGGGGACACCAAAAAAAATGTACCAGCGCCTCTAATTGGTTTGGTCTGACCATGGTATTATTGCTCATTTGCAAGCTCATGTGCGCCGCAATATCACAAGGACACGTCCGGAACACAGTGGAACGTCCCCCGCACTGGCAGGTATCTGGCACAAAACGCTTATGTCGGCAATGTTATACCGCGCCCAAAGACGAAAACCCTAGGACAAGCACGATCGCCTCTCCCAAATCCGCTTCTTGCGCCTCTGACCTGACTGAGTCCCGTCCGAGCGGGCTCGGAGCAACATACTGGCTCCAACCAGTGGCATCCCGCCGCCTTATCTTCACCCTCCCCTGTCCCCGGGTTCGGCGACAAACCAGTTCAGTCTATTTGTTTCTTGCTGGCGTGGGGTTTGACAGCTTGACTCACTCCGACGCATGCGGCTATAATTAGGGTGGAGCTGTCTTAACCGTATCGTATCGTATCATATCGTTTATGATCTCGACTCAAAGATTAGCCAGACCCTAGTATGACCTGTACTACTGGTTTTTGTTTCCTCTATTCTCCACAAAGGTGCTCAGGCGCGTAAATTGTATATCGGGTCGGGTCTTTCTCTGGTGGTGTTCTGTGGTCCACATCCCAGGCCGACGTCCCAGTAGCGGACCAGTGATAACGTATGCACAGGGTTTACAGTAAACAGCTCTTGACACAATAGGATGCCTAATACGACGGACACTGTACTGTAACGGCGATGACGCGGTGATCAAGACGGTGATGGTGGTTGTGGTTATTGGCAATTCAGGGGCCCCCCGATTTTTTTCTCAGGCCCAGCTGCCAGTGTTCACTACGTAGCGCTCGCTCGCAGTTGCTATCATGGCTCGGAGATCGGCCGGGGGGAACGTCCCACCGACTCCCACGTCTCGTCATCCACTGTCAATGCCCACGGCAAGCGGTGATCCTAGGCGCTTATTGCTGTCTCTCAATCCCTGCAATCAGTCACGATTGCCCGTGTTGCTACTGTACCCCCGATTTACCTCCCCGATTTTTGAGGGGAAGCGCGCGGGAGACGGGGGCCTTGCACGGCTGGCCAATCGCCGTTCGACCAATACGAATCAGGCCCCGGAGCGGTGACCGCGGTTGTCCCCCTCCCGGCGAAGAGCGCCTCGCATGGCGGGGCCCACCGGAGTCATAAGACAACTCGGGACCAAGTCGAGTTGGGCACGGGAGAGATCCCCCGCGCGTTATTTTGTTCTTTTGCTGAACCAGAACGGCGATTCCGCACCTTTTTCTCCTTGAGTTGGGCCGCGAGAACAGATCACTAGCCGCGAACAATGAACTTACCATATCCACCACATGAATCATGATTGCCCAAACTAGAGATTTGACTCGACCTTTGTTCTAGAATCCCTTCTTTTCCTCACCTACGTGGCTAAAACAAGGACGTGCGTGTAAGTCACTCACATGCGCGCTCTAGACTCTCGAACACTCTCGAAGCGAACGAAGACTGGACTAGGACGTCCGGTGGCGTGGCGCGACTCGGCCGCGCGAGTAGACGTCCGTGTTGATTTTCCTTTTTGTCTTCTATGTTGCGGCTCCCGTTTTGGGGGAATGGATCCCTTTCCAGGGATTCGACTTTCCCATTTGGCTTACTTATGTGATAGCGATCGTACCTTGGCACTGGCCGTTGCCTAGGTCGACGGTGCAGCTGCGGAACCATGCTCAAATGTATTATTTTCCCCTGGATATCAGCTTGTCCCGGGCCTCCGTCTCCGTCAATTCGGGGCCAACCTACGGAAAAATGCGGGCTGTGCGGGCCCTGGACGCCGCTCGTCTCATTTTTCCTGTGGCGTTGCTGCGCCATTGTTGTCTTTTGCCGTTTACAGTAGTATGCTTGGGTTTGCTTGGGTTGATAGCACGAGGCCTCGCGTCAAGAGCGGCTTGCACAGCCCCACACATGTCAAACAAAGTGCTGTGACCGACGGGCGCTCGAGTGCTCTCTGCCTCGTTCGGGCAAAAACATACGTACGAGGCGCCGCGCACAGCACAGCACACTAGAGCACCGGGTATGCAAGAAAGCATGGGAAGGCAAGGCAAAGTCCGAAAATAAATATATTTGATCATATGATCTCGGCTAGGTGACGTGATCGCTGATAATTCCGGACTCCAAAGGAACGCACCGCCATGATCGTTCCTCATCCCCACCGGGCAGCTCGCAAGCGCAAGAAAGCGAAGATAACCGGCCGCTGGGGGTGAGCTTGCTGTGCTGGGTGCATATTCACCATCCGTAAAGGCGTGTAGTATGTGAGCACGCAACAATGCACGATACACGTGCCAGTGCACCGAGCCTCCTGGCTATCGTCCGTAGCGTACGCAGTTGGAGCACATGCGATGCTGCACTGAATGTGTGCAAAAACGCGTGGATCTGGCCCTTTCGTGATGGGCTCCACGCTGGTCTTGGTCGCGAAAGTACCGCGAAGCCCTGTCGTGCGCTCGAGTGGAGTGAGCGGACTCTTGAAGCTTCCCGGTGACTCGACTCGCGCGTCGTCCTGACAGTGTATTCTAGCTACATTAACGATCAAAAACTAATTGTATGAGGTCTCGTTTATTATACTAGGCAGGACAGTGGAGTGAGACGGTTGTGGGGTATCAAGCGATCAGGCAGGCAACTTGAATCTATCAACGGTGGTCCCGGCCCGGGAGCACTGCCTTGGGCGTCTTTGGGCAACGACTCGGACTGACACTAGCTTAGAGAACGCACAGTAGCCCCAACTAGGTTGGCATGCTCGCACCTGCCCGAATGATTCCTCTTCAACTCGAACAGTACCTCTGAGTGTTCCGATCAAGCTCACTGGTTCATCTCGGGTCTGTTGGCAACTGTCAGTGTCGCTACTGGGAACGCCGCTGATGTCAAAGTGGGGCCGCCAGGGCGTACTCGGCTTAGAAGGTATTCAAAGTGATAACACCAACTTCAGACTCCATTGCTGTCTCAACTCTCTGTGCACCTTGAGCGAGTTGCTGTGGTCCCCTCCTCTTCGTTCGCCGATTACACAGCCTTGAGGTCCCAGCGAGCGCCTCTCGCGTAATGCGACACTGCTGTTTCAGACGCAGGTCCAGCTCGGACGCGCATTGCCTCCCTGCGCCTCCGAGAAAAAAAAGTCCATTCTCGTGAGACTGTCGCAGGTAGACCGGTCTTTGTAACAAATATTGCAATGCCCCTCGGTACGGAAAATGGGTACATGAAACAGCAGTCTCGGAGGGGGTCCTAGTGCATCGATACGTAGCGAGGAACAAGGATGGGCCAGCAAGAAGCCTCTATACTTTTTTGGTTCTAGAAGACTTGACGCTCGAACGGGGCACCGCACTCGGACCAACAGAAAAACTTTCACACTAATCCTGTCCTTCTTTCACCCGAACAAAGCAGCTCTCGCCGATCCCCGAACTCGTTGTACTCGCCTGTCACCGTCGCCCGAAGTATACTGATTTGGACCACCGTTTCTCCGATCTCGTCAGCGTCTCATCACCAGAGAAAAGTCCATGGTTTCCCGAAGCTGCGGGAGACGAATCGACGGCGTCTGATCAGAGGATACGGTGCGTGTGCTTCCTTCTAGCCTGAGACATTCAGGGGTACCTGGATCGGAGAAAACTAATTTCATAGAGGCCTCTTCGTGTTTGTGCCGAACTGAAATAGAGAAAACGCGCATTGGCACAGCGGCATGTCGGCCTATGAGAGAACCCCCGACACCCGTTCCTGTCAGTTGACAGAGATGGTGGTACCCCATTTTCATTTTCTCCACCTTTTTCCCAGTTGATTGCTCATTTATTGGGTCCGGACTCGAATGAAGAGAAATTCCACATGCAGCTGATCAGCCAAGGATCTGATCTACTTCGGACGGACTCGGCACGGCACGCGTCACGTCTCATCTATCCTGCCTAGGAGCTTGCCCCAATGGTCTCCTAGGATTATTAGTACGAATCGTGGGTCTGGGCTTGATTACGCAGCTCGATAAGATAGACGGCCTGCGCTGCCGTCCCGGAGCTCCTTGACTTTGAATGACCAATGTAGGCTGTGCGCGTCTCCCTTCGGGATCTTTCCGGCTCAACAGGATCTGGCTTTCTTTCTTAGATTCTCTGCGAGATGCAGGTAAGACGTTCGTTGCCACTGGCATCCAAATTGTGCGTGAAAGGGTGGAGAGTGAATGGGGTGCGCTTCCACGCAGAGACGAATATCCAAGGACAGTCATATTGGTTCCTGACCAGCAGACTTCCTTAGTTTCACCACACTACGCTGAGCAGCAGTTTGTATTCAAATTGACTCTGGTTTCACCTGGCCTCCTACCTCTGCCTCCGTGTGCTCCTCGGCGGGGTCACTTTCTCACTCAAGCGGTAGGGGTCATCCGATCTCGCTCTCGCGCATTTGTGCCGACTCGACCCACGCCCTTGTGCGAGTCCTCTGCCCTAAAATGGGGGATCAATTCAGTTGGTCCATGTGGAACACACATACACCCAGACAGATGCCTGTTCGCTTCTTGATGCCCGAGTAGAGCGGCGGCCCAAGTCAGAACCGTTTTCCTTTTGGGGCCCCTTCTGTGTCGGGGGTACTCGTTCACACGCCCGAACGCTAGATCCCCCTCTCCTGGGCCGACGGATCTGTACGCGGATACCGTTTGTATCGGCACATTCGAGGGGGCGCGGATGCCGTGGTGGTTCCAGGGGGGAGACCCCATTTTGCACAGCGTCTTGAGAAGGGCGCAAACGGCCGAGGGCCCCACCGCCCCCTCTTCCCCTATGTGGTTCGTATGATTGGCCGTCGAGACTAACGGATGTGCTTCGACTTGATATGGTTGCAGCCCAGGGATGTGGTTCTGAGGGGGGGAACCCGGTTTTGCATAGCGTTCTCGTGGGGCGCCCGGTCGGGGGCCCCTCTATCACGGTGCCCCCCTTCCCTTATGGTTCATATTTTTGGTCGTTGAGACGCTTTGACCCGATATTGTTGGCGCGCAGGACTGAGGGTTTTTTCGCCCAAGCTATGTTACGTCGGTAAGTTGCGCCTCCTCCGGTGGCGCTGTGCGCCAAAGCTAGTCGGTGACAGCGCGGCGCTTATATATTGTCCCGCTGGCGTGACGTTGCACTGCGGCCAGCACCAACTAACCCAGTATGCGTCGTGATTGATTTGTAGGCCTTCATGGGTCCCCATTGGTATCGTTCGTTACGCCGAGTGATTCGCGGCTACAGCGTCGGCTACCCCTGACAAGCCAGGATAGGCATAGCTCAACTCGAAAGGTACCGACTGGCTCTTGTGATCCGCCAACTCACAGCGTGGCGGCTCGGAGCTCTACCTATCGATAACTTTGATTCCTAGGTATAACTCACGATGCAAAGAGGATCACATGCATGTATGTTTTGGTTATGAATGACGAAAGTGCTATCATGGCTATAGTACAAGGCGTAATGTGTAGTCCGTATACGTGCATGCGTGATATCAGAATCGCGTGAGCGACATCTCGGTCTAGTCCAGGTCGTTGTGAATCGTCGCTCTTTGGAATTTTCCTTCCTTCAAACATCGCACTGCCTCAACGCAACCCGGTTCTCCATTCTGAATTCTTTATATGCGGTGAACCACCACTCGACCGCCTCGACATGCACCCCACCGCGGTCTTTGCGCGCCCTTTCGATCGCACGCTCGAGGCCCGCGCCCTCGACGATCTCTTTTCCTTCCGTTGGAAATGGCTTGGGCAACGTATAATGGACGATGCGCATCTCGTCGCGCATCGCGTCCCACAGCGCGGGGCTCCTCTCGCGAATCGCCAGGTTCACGTTGTACGCGTACGGCAGACGCACGGCATCCGCGCCAAAATACACATTCAGGAACGCCTGCTCCGCCTCGTAAGGGTCGAAGCGTGCGTCCGCGATCCGCGCGCGCATGATCTCGAACGTGGCGCTGCTCGTGTGGAGCACGAGAACGCCCGCGTTGAAGTGGAGCTTGAAGCCCGAGTTGCCGTACACGTCTGGCACGGCTGCGAACGGGAAGGGGAGGTCGAACAGCTCGTCGAAATTGCACCCCACGAGCGTGTCCGCGTCGAGATAGACGACGCGCTGGATGCCCAGTTTGTCTAGCGTCCAGAGGCGCAGCTTAGTATACTGGTCACCAAAGCGGGAGCCGATGCCAGCGCCGTCGTGCGGCGGTGGGATTAGCTCGACTTCGAGCGGCTCCCAGCCCGCCGCGCGGAGGATGCAGAGAGCGCGGGCGGAGAGGCGGCCCGGGAGGTGGAAGAGGATGAGCCGGGCCGAAGTTCCCGCGTCTCGGAGTGAGTGCCCGAGCGTGGCGGCAGGGATGGTAAACAGGTCGTTGTAGACCGCCGTCACGACTGCGCGCGAGTCCGGATGGGATGTATTTGAGATGGGCACCCAGGAAGCAAAGTGGGGTTTTCTGTAGCACACTTCGGTCAGGGTCGGTCGGTCGGAGGATTGCTAGTAGAACTAGGCGGTGGGGTTGGCCAAAAGAACGAGAGGGACTCACAACATTTGAAAGTCGTCGAGGGGGGTTGGAGTCTGAGTCTGAGGGCGAGGGTGATACAACTTGTACAGAAGGACAAGCGTTGCCAATGCCAATCCCCGTAGCAGCCAAACATCCTTCCAGTCTCGTTTGCGACTTGAGACTCGCGAATAGGGTAGCGTTAACCCATTCCATGGGAGGGACACCATAGGGCTGTCTATTGGTACTGGTAAGAGTGCTGATCGATCCCTTAGGTTTGGGTGTGTGGGTGTGTGGGTTTGGGCGTGGGGGTACTAGTAGAGATTCCTATAGCAATGGACGGCTCGTAAATGTATTAGAAAGCGAACAAAGGAAATTGCGATGTGCGCGGGCGGTATCGGCACAGGAAAAAGGCGATTAGTAGGGAATGCGCACTAGGATAGAAAAACTGATAATGATCCTATGAAAGACAAGAGGATTTTATACCTGAAGGTATAGTAGTAAATTTTGTGCTCTGCTTCTGCAGAGAAACACGACAATGAATCCGCGGACGTTAGGTGCGACCGGGAGGGGATATGGGAGACCAGCCGAATCGGCCGACTAAGTACAAAACAACGAATCGAGCCGAGGGTGCGAAGGAATCGCGCGGGTTTGCACAACGCCCGCATGGAACAGCTGGTAACAAAACTGAGATGCGATATAAGGTTCTGGGATCGAAGTCGCTATCTTGTCAAACGGGCAGCGCCGGTTCAGTACTCAATACACTCTGTAACGGTAAAGATACGGTGAAATTGGATGGATTCACCTGACAAAGCTGACAAACGGCAACGCGATCCCAAAGCCGACCAAAGCCTACCCCATTGTCCACTATGAGGGCATGTTTTCAAAGGTTACGTCTGGGAAGCTTGCATGCATCTTTCTTTCGTCAGCCTGTTTGACTGTGATTACCATCTGTGGGGGGTTTCCCAAGCGCTTACAGTATATGCGCGATTGCTCCCTTCGACCATCTCGGCACCTTGGAAATCCTAGTGCGCCTTGTACTTCGTGGCTGGCGTAGTCTTGGCAAAGTCTTGAGCTCGAAGGACTCCTACTACTCAAAAACCCTCTGCACTCTGTGGATAGGTGTTTTTCTTTTCTTTTTTTTGATCCGCATTTATTCTGGGGTACACGCCCGAGACGCATACCAGTTGCAGTATCTACTGCAGTTGTGAAACATGTTCGTCCGTCAGTAAAGGTGGCCCCGAGACGCGAGAAAACCAAATGAAGGAGCTCCATGGAAGGTGATCGGCTTACATAGGCCCAAGAGGGCAGCATACATGTGTGCGCATGAGCGCATAGGTTAGTTTCATACAGGATAGATAATCAAAAGAGGGCACAAACCCTCGCTTCACAGAACTCAGTCACACATGGCGGCGGTCCGGCTTCTGGCTTCGAGAGCGCGCGTGTGTCTGAATTTGCATAGCATTTTGGCCCCGTCCCGGGTGCCAGTGAGAAGAATTGGGTGTACTGATAAAGGGGATGGACGGGGCAGAATGTCATGCTGAGGATGGCGATGCGTTGTTGGTCGTACCGCGTGCAGTGGAGTAGGCTAGGATGTGCTCTGCGGTTCGGATGGGTTCCCCGCACGGGTTTTCAGGGGGGTCGTTGGGTCGGAAGCGCTGGGTGTACGTGCCCGTGAAGGCGTGGTCCGTCGCTACCTGTAGCACGGTGGAAGTGGTGCGCCTGTTGTACTTCGGCGTCTTGGTCTTCCTCCCATTCGCGTCGCGGACCTTGTCGACAGACTCAGTCCAAAGCGGATGGTGTTCGGGGGGAAGACGATAGTGTGACGGCAGGAGTGGGAGACGGTGTCTTCACCCGGTACACGCCGGTTGAAGTCGGGGATGAGGGTGCCAGTCCACCGCCTATCTTCCCATTATTGAAACGCGCGACACCTGGCCCTGTCCTTCTGGAAAGAGGCTGTACGCGGTCGAGCCCATCAGGGGGTTCCCTCTTGCAAGCCTCGGACGCCATGCGCCGCGCCACCCTTTGCCCGTCCAAGTCTTGATCCACGGTCCAGACTAAGATGAAACGGACATTAGCGTGACGTAGCGTGGCAGTGGTGGGAGATCGCGAAAACATAAGCGCATGCGACTGCCCCGTCATACTACGCGGGTTTTTGATCGCTTGGAGTGCTGAGGAACTAGACGACGAAATGTCTAGTACGTCAGGAGGTACCCCTACTGTGTGAATTGTTACCGATTGTCAGAATCCACTCCATCAAAAGGAAAAAAAAAGGTTAGTATCTCAGCAGTCGTATATGGGCCTACCCTTTTGTTTGTTTTTCTCCATACCCCGGAGTCTTCTTTCTTGGTCGAATCATCTCATTGTCTGCTTCTTTAATTATCTTGTGGCCTATCGATCGTTCACATCCGCTCTATCCCTGATACGTGTTTACAATGGCTTTGAATTCGGGTTTATGAGGCAGTGGATCAGAGTGGCACACCTGAGGATCACTTGCCCTCGTCGTGATCGAGTTCTCTGATATCGCAATCCCCATCATGCAGGCAACAGTTTCCGTTCTCGCCTTATATTTCGCATTGCTACATCTCGAAATCCATCTTGTCACGATCGTGGAAACCACATCTAATTCAGACGATGTCGACGAGAGGTACAGAATGGTCACCTCAAAAAATCGTCCAATCCGTCGCATGTCTATGCAGAATTTGTCGTGCGTTTGTTTGCCAATGGGTTGTTCCACTGTTCTGACACCGAAGTTCAGGACGAGAGAGTAGATGTAGACAGTTCTGGGGGCGGACAAGGCGCGACTACGTCGTCTGCTGGTCTTGAGAATGATGCTGTTTCTACGCTATCGGAACATATAGAGTTATCGGAATCGAGAGCGCTTAGAGATGGTGAAGACTCCGAGGAAGAGAGCGAAGAAGTGAGTTATATTCTACGAATACTTCATCGACTTACGTTCGCTCCTCTCCCAGATCCCTCTAGGCTCTCGCTGAGATACACAGATTGGGGAAGAAAAACTGATTGGGGTCGGTGGCACGCTTCTCGAGTTCTCCGGTCCAGTCGCTGAAATGGGCTGCAAAAGGCATCTTCGCATCGCACACAAGCCCAACCTACATCACCGGGGTTGTCGTCCCATACACTACATTTCAGACCCTGGATGGAGTCGACGTGTACTCGCAGAAAATGCGACACGAAGGACGCAATGCACAACGCCTTCGAGAGTATTGGCGATGCCAAATCCCAAGTACCATTTGACTTGTACTATCCACCGGTGGAGCGGAAGGGTACAGGCGTGGATATTCAGCACCGACGGATGGAGCTGAGGGCGGAGATGCACACCCAGTGTTCTCCGATCGACGTTTGTTCCTTCGTCGGTCTGAGCCGCCTCGGTGGTTGAAGCTGAACACATATTTGAGGGTAGAAAGGAGCGCGATGAGGTTTGCCGGAATGAGATACAGACCTTGGCGTAAGGTTAGGTGTGGACGTGGTGGCACAGCGGCCCGGGTACCTATGAGAGAACCCCCGACACCCCAGCCAGACTCGGAGATGGTTCCCCAATTTCATTTTTCCCAGTTGATTGCTCGTCTACATGGTCTGGACAGGATTTCACACGTCACGCGTCACATCTCATCTTGCCCCAATGGTCTCCTAGGATTATTAGTACGAATCGTGGGCCCGGTCTGGGCTTGATTACGCAGCTCGATGGGATAGACGCTGCGCTGCCATCCTGGAGTTCCTTGGCTTTGAATGACCAATGTAGGCTGTGCGCGTCTCCCTTCGGGAACTGTCCGGCTCTACAAGATCTGGCTTTTCTTTCTTAGATTCTCTGCAGGTAAGACGTCCGTTGCCACTGGCATCAGAATTGTGCTTGAAAGTGAAGGGGGTACGCTCCCACGCAGAGATGAATATCCAAGGACAGTTTGAATAAGTCATAATAGCTCCTGACCAGCAGACCTCCCTAGTTTTTTTTTTTTTTTTGGATCCGTTTTATTACTGGGATGCATGTCCGAGACAGACCAGTCGTAGCCAAGAGAAGACTGCAGTTATGAAACACATGTGCCCTACATGAGGTGGTCCCGAGAGACTACCCTAGTTTCACCCCTCCACGCTGAACAGCAGTGTGTGTTCAAATTGACTCTGCTTCACTTGGCTTCTTGCCTCTGCCTCCGCGTGCTCCCTGGAGCCTGAGGCCTGAGGGATTGCATTCTCACTCAAGCGGTAGGGGTCATCCGATCTCGATCACGCGCAACTCGACCCACGCCCTTGTGCGAGTCCTCTACCCTAAAATGGGTGGATTAATTCAGTTGGACCACACGAAACACACATACACCAAGACGGATGCCTGTTCGCTTCTTGATGCCCGAGAAGAGCGGCAGCCCAAGTCAGAATTGTTTTCCTTTTGGAGCCCCTTCTGTGTCGGGGGTACTCGTTCACACGCCCGAACGCCGCATCCCTCTCTCCTGGGCCGACAGATTCGTACGCAGATACCGTTTGTGTCGATACATTGGAGGGGGCGCGGATGCCGTGGTGGTTCCGGGGGGAGACCCCATTTTGCACAGCGTCTTGAGACGGGCGCAAACGGCCGAGCCCCCCCCCTTCCCCTGCGTGGTTCGTATGATTGACCGTCTCCTAACGGATGCGCTTCGACCTGATATGGTTGCAGCCCAGGGATATGGTTCGGAGGGTGGACCCGATTTTGCATGGCATCCCACGAAGGGCGCCTGGCCGGGGAGACCCTCCATCACGACGCCCCCCTTCCCCCCAATACGGTTCGTATTGGTCGTAGAGACGCGCTTCGACCCGATATGGTTGCAGCCCAGGGATGTGGTTCCGAGGGGGGACCTGGTTTTGTATAGTGTCCTGGTGGGGCGCCGGGCCCCTCCATCACGGTGCTCGCCTTCCCCCATGGTTCATGGTATTGGTCATCGAGACCAATACGCTTTGACCCGATATTGTTGGCGCGCAGGGCTAAGGGTTTTTTTCGCCCAAGCTACTATGTTATGTCGGTAAGTTGTGCCTCCTCTGGTGGCACAGCGCGCCAAAGCTAGTCGGTGACAGCGCGGCGCTTATATATTGTCCTGCTGGCGTGCCGTTGCAGCACCAACTAACCCAGTATGCGCCGTGATTGATTTGTAGGCCTTCATGGGTCCCCATTGATATCGTTCGTTACGCCGAGTGATTCGCGGCTACAGCGTCGGCTACCCCTGACAAGCCAGGATAGGCATAGCTCAACTCGAAAGGTACCGACTGGCTCTTGTGATCCTCCAACTCACAGCGTGGCGGCTCGGAGCCAAGCTCGGAGCTCTACCTATCGATAACTTTGACTAGCGATTTCGAAGGGCCCCTCCGGGGCCCTTCAAAATGCTTTCTAAGCATGTTACGCGTTTCGTTGAGAGCATGTGAACGTGCACAGGGTTTGCCTTGGGGTTTGCATGCCAGGCCTGTTGACACAGCAGCACTCTATCATCGTTCCATGACCACCGAAAAACATGTTTCTAATGGTGTACACTTTCTGCACTGGGCGCAAGACTTGGCCGCATGTCTCAGTGACGCATTCCCACACATTCCTCCCTGCTGTGGCTGCCTTGAAGTGTTCCCAGTTATTTGGACTTATTCTGGGCACTGCCCTTCGTGCTTTAGCACTCCCTTGTTTCCCTGTTACTTTTTTCTTCGCCCAGTTTCCTTGGTATATAGCACATGTAATTACCATCTTTTCAGATCAGAATACAGGACTTCCTCCTTCAGATCTCGGACTTTTGAGCTTAGAGAAGCTCATCCCTTGGATGCCCAGCCCAGCATGCTGCACTCGCACGCGTCCTTAGCGACTCAAACCCGACGCGTTCCCGACCCTGGTTGTTGCGTTTGCAGTCGTGGACACTTACGAGTCGGTTGTGACTCCATCGTAAGCAGTAATTGGTCACGGACTTATCGTATCAGTCATCGAGTATCACATGCAGGATACCATGACTCAATCCAAGGATCGCTGTAGTAGGGTTCAAGCTACTTACGCTATTCGTTGTACCGTTTCATGAGGCGCTTTAAAGTGGCCTTTCTATTTGTATAAATACTAGTACGGAAAGACCGAGGATCTCCATCTCGGTCTTCTTCAATTGTCACCATTCTCTCTCCCCTTGTTGTGACTTGTATCCTTGTGTTCTGTCTACTCGCGCGACTGTCTCTTGTAGAGCAGATCGTACTTCGACATTTAGGCCCAGTGGACCTTGTCCCCGGTGCCCCCGACGATCACGTGCCTTGGACGGCCGTGTATCCAGTCACGTGACTGAAGCTCTGCATATACGCTAAGTCGTGATCGCCCTCTTGACAGTCCAAGTCGGACTCAACGCCGTGACAGCGTTACATTAAGACCGAGATCATTCATCGTGGCGTTCACTACTCGAGATCAGTGGAGAAACTTCCAACCGTATCACCTCAAACGACGAGGAGATCGCAACGTACCAACCCTATTCCTAGGAGCAGCCCGGTGGAGGCAATATAGGGGAGACGAAGGATTGTTCGTCGACTTCGCATCCGGACCAACCCGATTCCGCCCAGTTGAATTCAATTTCGAGCATTCGTGCTGGGTAGAGGTCACCTGGAACCCCATCGATAACCGCTGGGACGCGGTCCGACCAGCAGGACGAAACTACGACTGCGACATCGATTCACGAAACCTACCTGTAGGAACTAACTGGGGACCCATTGACGGAGCCCCAACGGAAGATCCAAGCACTTCCGAACCTCGTACACCCGCTCCATCAGAAGGAAGCGAAAGTGAGAGCGAACAAACCACAGAAAACCACGAAAGTGAAACAGAGGACACGAACCAACTGGTTCAACAAGCTGAGTCCCTCCATATTAATGAACCCGAAATTATCCGCGTCAACCCACCTGCAATGGCCACAGAAACCCTGATCCAGGATGAAGTCCGACGCATTCGCGCTGAAGCTGAAGCAATCCTTCTCCCCATCCACCCAGAAACAGGACACCGTATGACGGCAGACGACGCCGCCCTATACCGAGCAGTAGGACCCGACCGACCAGACCCACCGTCACAAGAACCTCCCAACAACGGAGGAGGATTCCCAGGAGGAGGATTCCCAGGAGGAGGATTCCCCGGAACAGGAGGCGGAGGACCACCAGGCGGAGGACCACCAGGCGGAGGACCACCAGGCGGAGGACCACCAGGCGGAGGACCACCAGGCGGAGGACCACCAGGCGGAGGACCACCAGGCGGAGGACCACCAGGCGGAGGACCACCAGGCGGAGGACCACCAGGCGGAGGACCACCAGGCGGAGGACCACCAGGCGGAGGACCACCAGGCGGAGGACCACCAGGCGGAGGACCACCAGGCGGAGGACCACCAGGCGGAGGACCACCAGGCGGAGGACCACCAGGCGGAGGACCACCAGGCGGAGGACCACCAGGCGGAGGACCGCCAGCAGGAGGACCACCAGGAGGAGGACCACCAGGAGGAGGACCGCCGGGAGTTGGAGTACATGGGGGATCCGACAAATTATCAGGCGAGCCACCCTCTGTCTTCGACGGAGACAGAACTAAATACGAATCCTTCCTCACACAATGGCACATTTACTGGGGACAAACTACGAGGCGCCCATCATGACCAACGGCTACCGACGCTGCCTCCTCTTCCTAGGCTTCATAAAAGGGATATACGTCAGCGAATGGACGCTGACCATACTCGAATGGCTGAACAACGAAGTACGACGAGGGGTTTCGCGTTACTCCGACACCCTCTGGAACCATGTAACCGCAGAATTTGCGCGACGATTCGCCAACACGCTTGAAGCCGAACAGGCCCAAGCAGAACTACAGAAAGGATTCAGGATGACGGGGGATGACATCGATGCGTATGTCATCAAATTCGAACGTCTTGCACGGAAAGCTCATTATCGCCTCGACGACCAACAAACCATTGACCGCTTCACGGCGGGACTACCCCAAGCCCTGTTCACCAAGGTCTATGAACTGGACGAGCCAAGAGACTTCAACGACTGGAAGGCCTGCGTACTCCGACGACAAAAACAGTACATCCACATGAGGGCGCGTCTCAACGTTCTCAAAACAGGAAGACTACCCCTTCCTACCCCAACGTCCCAGGTTCAATGGAGACCAATGACCAGTAGATGGGCTCCCCCTCGCAACCCACCACCACGGTACGACCCAAATGCGATGGACACGTCCGCAGACCGAACCCGAGCCCGAGTAGCGGAGGTAGGCGATCCGAACAGAGGCCCACGCCCCCCATTCCAGCCAAGGGCAGGAGTAAACCGAGGTAGCAGGCCCCCACGAGATATGAGGACAGTAACCTGTTATAACTGCGGGCAGCTGGGCCACTTCTCACGAAACTGCCAACAGCCCCAACAACCAAGGCGTGGTCAACCGTCCTCTAGTAGAGTCGCGGAAACGGACTACTACGCTCAAGAACCGGACATCGACGCACGAGCGGCGACCACGGCCCAACCCCAACAGCGCGCCGATAACTGGCTAAGCGGTATCAAACAAGAAAGTGACGAGGTTAAAGACTTGGTCCTTCAGGAAATATGGGGAAAAGAGGGTTTTCGGGACGCCTGAACCCATCGGCCTGGGTGAGGGCAGTTAATTGTAACTCTGTAATCATGACTCGCTATCGTTCGCTTCGAATTCCAGTCTCGATTCGCACAAGTTACTCCATGGCCGACATAAAAGGGACTAGTTGACTCGGGAGCCACCGACAACTTCATACGACCAGCCTTTGCAAAAAGAATGGGACTCGGACTAGTAGAACTAGACCGACCCAGGAAAATTTGGAACATCGATAACACGGAAAACAAAGCTGGGTCCATCACGCACTGTATAGACCTGGACGTACAGACTAAAGGGATCCGCAAAACCCTACGCTTCCTAGTTACGGATATTGGAAACGAAGACCTCGTACTAGGATACCCCTGGCTTTCCACCTACGAACCCACTATCAGCTGGACACACGCAGTTATTCACGAAGACATGATGCCCATCATCATTAGATCCATAAACCCGGAACAACATCGAACCGTCATCGGACAAATGACACTCGAAGAAAAAGAAGACGCTGTCAAGGATCTGGAAGAGGAATGTCACGTGCGTACCACCGCAACCGAACTGGCCATAGCGGCTAACCAACAAACTATCGCCGCTGTACTGCCACCGGAGTACCAAGAATACGCCAAGATCTTCGATGAAGAAGCATCCTACCGATTTCCGCCATCAAGACCTTGGGATCACGCTATCGAGTTCAAGCCCGACACCCCATCGTCAATCGACTGCAAGGTGTATCCGATGACCCAAGAGGAAGACGGTAAACTCAAAGAATTCCTGGAAGAACAGCTGAAGAAAGGGTACATACGCCCGTCAAAATCCCCGTACGCCTCGTCCTTCTTCTTCATAAAAAAGAAGGACGGAAAACTACGCCCCGTACAGGACTATCGACGCATCAACTGCGGTTACTATCCGGAACCAATACCCTCTCCCACTGATATCCGACCTTATTACCGATCTTAGTGGCGCACACACCTACACCAAACTCGACGTCCGATGGGGATACAACAATATACGCATCAAGCCAGGCGACGAGCCGAAAGCAGCATTCAAAACACGGTACGGCCTCTACGAACCACTGGTCATGTACTTCGGACTCACCAACTCTCCGGCGACATTCCAAACTATGATGAATGCGATCCTACGAGACACTATCGCAAAACACGAACTACGCGGTACCATTATTCGCGTCTACATGGACGACATCGGCATTGCCACACGCGACCCCGCCGATCTACAAGCCCATATCGACGCAGTCCGCGACGTACTGGCAGTGTGTTTAGCGCATGACCTCTACTTCAAACTCGAAAAGTGTCTCTTCCATCAACCGCGGATGGATTACCTGGGGGTAATTCTTGAAAAGGGGGTGACACGCATGGACCCGGTAAAAATCGCGGGTATCAGCAGCTGGCCCCGCCCCACTTCGGTTCGTGACGTACGCTCATTCCTTGGCTTCTGCAATTTTTACCGTCTTTTCATCCGCGGTTTTCGCCACCCACGCGAGGCCGCTTAACAAACTGACACGGAAAGACACCGAATGGTCGTGGAACACGGACGAAGAACGAGCGTTCCAAAAGCTCAAAACACTCGTAACGGAGGAGCCCGTCCTCGCACACCCTAACCTGAAAGACCAGTTTGAACTAGAAGTAGACGCTTCGGGATTTGCAGTCGGGGCAGTGCTACTCCAGAAGAAGGCAGATGGCAAACGACACCCGATCAGCTACTACTCGGCCACACTGAACGAGGCAGAACGAATTATGACATCTACGACCTCGAACTACTGGCGATCGTCAAAGCTCTCCGTCATTGGCGACCTCTCCTAGCGGGATCCCCGCACAAAATCAAAATCTTCTCCGATCATATGAACCTGCAGTACTGGAAGTCCCCACAGAAAATAAGCCGACGAATTGCACGGGAAGTACTCGAACTCATGGAATATGACTTCGAAATTCACCACATCCCAGGAAAGAATAACGGAAGAGCCGACATGCTATCTCGCCGCCCAGACTACGATCAAGGAGGAAACGACAACAGAAATGTAACCGTCCTCCCCGAACACGTGTTCGCGCGAGCAACGACAATCGCACCAGCCGAAGAACCGATGCAAACCGAACTGCAACTCCGGTACTGGGTCGACCCCCATCAGCTGAAACTGATCCAGGGTGTTTGGTACAAACAAGGCCGTCGGGTAGTCACTGGAGACCAAACTGAAAAGAGGACAATCATCGCAGGTAATCACGACACTCCCGTCCATGGACATCCAGGTATCGCAAGAACGACACAACTGGTAGAACGAAGGTACTGGTGGCCGGACATGAAAAGCGACATCAAGGACTACGTTCGAGGATGCGCAGACTGCCAGCGACACAAGGTTAACAATCGCCCTACTCGAGCGCCGCTCGTTCCCATCACGCCGAAAATCGACGCCACGCCGTTTGAAACCATTGCACTCGACTTCATTACCAAACTCCCCGTCTCAAACGGATACGATTCCATCCTGACAGTCACGGATCATGACTGCACGAAGGCGTCAATCTTTATCCCGTGCAACGAGGAAATCACGGCTGAAGGGACAGCCGCGCTGTACGTCATCCACGTGTTCGCTAGATTCGGATTACCGTCAAAGATTATCAGCGATCGAGACCCTAGATTCGCATCCAAGTTCACACGGGAACTATGCCGCATCCTGGGGATTCAGCAGAACATTTCCACCGCTTATCACCCGCGGACAGACGGACAATCGGAACGGACCAATCAATGGCTAGAACAATATCTTCGCTTCTGGACCAACGAACGCCAAGACAATTGGGCGTCCTTTCTTCCTATAGCGGAATTCGCGCACAACAATTGGCCCCATGAATCCACGCGGAAGTCCCCATTCCACTTACTCATGGGTTATAATCCTCGCGCTGATTGGATCGATAACCCATCACCAATCCCACAGGTAACCAAGCGATTGGAGCAACTCCGAGAAGCACGAATCGAAGCTCAACACCTGATCCAAAAGGCCCAAGCCTCATGGGTAAAACACAAAGATACGCCCAAGTTCCAACTCGGAGATTACGTGTGGCTAGAAGGACGTCACCTGCGCACCAATCAGCCTACAGCAAAACTGGCAGCCCGGAGGCACGGCCCTTTCCAAATCACACAGGTGATGTCCCCTGTCAATTATCGCTTGGAACTTCCCACGCAGTGGAGCATTCACCCCGTATTCCACATCGATCTTCTCACACCTTATCGCGAAACGCCCATGCACGGAGAAAATTTCCAGCGCCCACCGCCGGATTTGGTAGATGGAGAAGAGGAATACGAGGTCGAGAAGATTCTAGACTCCCGGATCTTTGGCAGAAGGCGCCGACGACAATATCTGGTAAAGTGGAAGGGATACTCCGACTCGGAGAACCAGTGGGTCGACAAAGATGACGTGTTCGCTGATGACGCTCTGGCGGAGTACCTATCCATTCAACCCCGCTCGGGATCCAACATAAAAGCTGCTCGAGTAACCCCATACTCCTCATTCACTCACCTCTTTCCTCACACTGGACTCCTCTCTCATTCCGCAATGTCTTCTTCCTCTACCACCGATGCCGTCCTTCGTATTGCCAACAACACGGGCCCCATCACCCATCAAGAGCTTGCAGAAGCCCTACAGTCCATCCTCCCCGCCTCCTACGCCGACGGCACTTCCAACCCAGCCACCTACTGGCTCATGTCGGAAGATGGACAGCGACTCAACACCGTCCCACTCACGGAGGCCGAAGTGCGTAGGCTTCGTGAATCTCTCCCAGACAGTGAGGATGCCTCACCTCGACCTCTCCCGGTACGAATCGAGTATCGGACCGAAGAGGACACCATCGCCGGCAACCTTGAGGTGGGAGGAATGGAGGTACACCGCCCAGACCTGGAGGGCGGAGCAGTTGACGAAGGCACAACTGAGGAGGACGAGGATTCTAGAGCGACGCGAGCTATTCCGCGCGATGCTGAGGAAGCCGTGTACGAGCAACCCGAGCTCACCCTGCGGGAGTGGTACCCAGCTGAGCACACCTTTACCATGACTACCGCCGACGCTGACAACCCCCGCGAAACCCCATTCGCCTGCGACTCCGCAGGCCGCCCTCTCTATCGGGGCGATGTACGCGTCGAGGACCCCCCGCTTCATCCCACCATCCGTCTCCAACGTCGCCTGGGCAGCGACCGCATCGCCCCCCAGGGGTACAAGCACAATCGTGGGGACGACTTCGTCCACTATCTCATCACCGACGCCTTAGGGATCACCCGCCAGGCCGCCTACATTCAGGTGGTCATGTCGGCGGACCCTCGCGTCATCGCCTTGGTTGACGACAGCGACAAGGTGTACTCCAAACCCCTGTACGCGGAGCCGATGGTCCGCGAGCGCGGGAAGCCCCACTACGCGCCCGAAGACATGTTCGCACTCGCCGCGGGCCACTCCGACCGCCATCGAGTCGACCGCGCCGTCAACGAGCTGCGGGACGTATCGGTGAAAGCTGAGTTGCATCGCTACCGCTCGTATGTGCAGGAGGCTGAGCGCCTTGAACAGCGCCTCCATCACTTGGCGCAGGCGCTCGGAGAGACGAAGGGGGAGGTCGCCCGCAGCAAGTTCCGTCTTGAGATGGCGGACGTGATGGACAGGATTGACGAGAAGCAGAGTGGATGGATGGGAGGCATCGGACCGACTCGGCGCCGTGGGCATCGCAGCTGAAAAGGGGGTGATGTTGCGTTTGCGGTCGTGGACACTTACGAGTCGGTTGTGACTCCATCGTAAGCAGTAATTGGTCACGGACTTATCGTATCAGTCATCGAGTATCACATGCAGGATACCATGACTCAATCCAAGGATCGCTGTAGTAGGGTTCAAGCTACTTACGCTATTCGTTGTACCGTTTCATGAGGCGCTTTAAAGTGGCCTTTCTATTTGTATAAATACTAGTACGGAAAGACCGAGGATCTCCATCTCGGTCTTCTTCAATTGTCACCATTCTCTCTCCCCTTGTTGTGACTTGTATCCTTGTGTTCTGTCTACTCGCGCGACTGTCTCTTGTAGAGCAGATCGTACTTCGACATTTAGGCCCAGTGGACCTTGTCCCCGGTGCCCCCGACGATCACGTGCCTTGGACGGCCGTGTATCCAGTCACGTGACTGAAGCTCTGCATATACGCTAAGTCGTGATCGCCCTCTTGACAGTCCAAGTCGGACTCAACGCCGTGACAGCGTTACACTGGTGGCCATGCATGCAAAGTTTCGTGTTGTGCCGGAGCGTGCGCGACCACTTTCAATTACTTGTGACCACCTGACCATCAGGCTCCGTGTAGCCTGCTGTCCCGACCCCACCGCACTTGCGCACGGCCTTAGCACTTCTACACCAAGGCTTCAGCAATCACCATGGACCTATATACAACAGTGTGGGCCCTGCGAAGGCTCGTACAATGTGTTATGGTGCTTGACACGCTCCAATTCCTGTACAGGGTTTCTGGATCTCTTTATTGGAACAACAACACACCAACTTGTGCCCAATCAGCAGTTTGCTGGGAAGAGATTGAGCAAGTGGTGGTGCATCGTGAGGACTGATTGACACTGACAGGAAGCACCCCTATTCATGGGACCGCAAAGACAACAGTCATGATCAAGCAAACAAAAACGCGGGCTTTGCCGAAAATGTGTCAGCAACTTGTGTGTCAGCAAAAAACACGTCCATGCTTTATATATTGACAAGCTTCAGCACCGTGCCTACGGCACGGGGTGCAGAAGCTTGTTGGGGGCGCAGCCCCCAAACCCCTGCTTTTCTACCTTAACTCAATCCCATATTAGTCCAAGCGTAGCGTGGAAGTCCAAGCGTAGCGTGGAAGTCCAAGCGTAGCGTGGAAGTCCAAGCGTAGCGTGGAAGTCCAAGTGTAGCGTGGAAGTCCAAGCGTAGCGTGGAAGTCCAAGCGTAGCGTGGAAGTCCAAGCGTAGCGTGGAAGTCCAAGCGTAGCGTGGAAGTCCAAGCCCAGAAGTCCAATGATCATGAAATTCATTCATTTTTGTATTTTTATGTGTTTTACATTTGCTTTTGTCATTTTGTGTTTATCTGTAGCTTATTTAATTTGTTTTCACCTCATGCTTGAGTCATTTCCTTTGTTTCCTTCGTTGTTCCTTCGTTGGATGCCAGCCACCGCATTTTTGCTTAGTCAACAGCTCCTTCCTTTTTGGTTGGAACCCACCCTACTGAAAAGACGGCGGTTTTGCTTAGTCACTATCATGTAAGCAGCTCCTTCCTTTTCCGGGACCGTCGTCTGTTGTATAGTAGACAAGCTTCAGCACCGTGCCTACGGCATGGGTTGCTTCAGCTTGTTGGGGGGGCATAGCGCAGAAGTCTGAGCATAGCGCAGAAGTCTGAGCATAGCGCAGAAGTCTGAGCATAGCACAGAAGTCTGAGCGTAGCATGGAAGTCCAAATGTCAGCCCAGAAAGAAGTCCAAGAATGAGCCCAGAAGGATCATGAAAGCAAATGTTTTTCATTCTTTTGTGTATTTTATGTGCTTTACATTTTCTTTTTATCTTTTTGTGTGCTTTATGTTTATTTTTTGTTTTTATCTGCCTGTTTAAATTTTGTTTTCCCTTAGGGGCTTGAGCTTCAGTGCCAGTGTTGGTCCAGTCACCGCATTTCTGCTTAGTCAACAGCTCCTTCCTTTTTTGTTGGAAGCCCAAAACGCGGCCAGTGTGCTTAGTCACTATTATTCAGCAGCTTACAAATTCTCCTTCCTTTTTGAGGACCGGTCTGTCTTGTATAGGCAGTGATCTTACAAATCTTTTTTCCTTTTCCGGGACCCGTCTCTGTTGTATATATAGATAGATTCCTAGGTATAACTCACGATGCAAAGAGGATCACATGCGTGTATGTGTTTTGGTTATGAATGACGAAAGTGCTATTATGAGTATAGTACAAGGCGTAATGTGTAGTCCGTATACGTGCATGCGTGATATCAGAATCGCGTGAGCGACATCTCGGTCTAGTCCAGGTCGTTGTGAATCGTCGCTCTTTGGAATTTTCCTTCCTTCAAACATCGCACTGCCTCAACGCAACCCGGTTCTCCATTCTGAATTCTTTATATGCGGTGAACCACCACTCGACCGCCTCGACATGCACCCCACCGCGGTCTTTGCGCGCCCTTTCGATCGCACGCTCGAGGCCCGCGCCCTCGACGATCTCCTTTCCGTCCTTCGGAAATGGCTTGGGCAGCGTATAATGGACAATGCGCAGCTCGTCGCGCATCGCGTCCCACAGCGCGGGGCTCCTCTCGCGAATCGCCAGGTTCGCGTTGTACACGTACGGCAGACGCACTGCATCTGCGCCAAAATACACGTTCAGGAACGCCTGGTCCGCCTCGCGGGGGTCGAAGCGTGCGTCCGCGATCTGCGCGCGCATGGTCTCGAACGTGGCGCTGCCCGTGTGGAGCACCAGCACGCCAGTGTTAAAGTGGAGCTTGAAGCCCGAGTTGCCGTACACGTCTGGCACGGCTGCGAACGGGCAGGGGAGGTCGAACAGCTCGTCGAAATTGCGTCGGACGAGCGTGTCCGCGTCGAGATAGACGACGCGCTGGATGCCCAGTTTGTCTAGCGTCCAGAGGCGTAGCTTGGTGTACGTGTCGCCAAAGCGGTAGTTGATGCCAGCGCCGTCGTGCGGCGGTGGGATTAGCTCGACTTCGAGCGGCTCCCAGCCCGCCGCGCGGAGAATGCAGAGCGCGCGGGCGGAGAGGCGGCCCGGGAGGTGGAAGAGGATGAGCCGGGCCGAAGTTCCCGCGTCTCGGAGTGAGTGCCCGAGCGTGGCGGCAGGGATGGCAAACAGGTCGTTGTAGACCGTAGTCACGACTGCGCGCGAGTCCGGATGGGATGCATTTGAGATGGATACCCACGAGGGGAACTGTGGTTTTCTGTAGCACACTTTGGTCAGGGTCGCTCGGTCGGAGGATTGCCATTAGAGCTTGGGGAGGGGGGAGGGACGACTCACAACATTTGAAAGTCGTCGAGGGGGGTTGGAGTCTGAGGGTGATACAACTTGTACAGAAGGACGAGGTTGAAAAACGTTGCCAATGCCAATATCCGTAGTAGCCAAACATCCTTCGAGTCTCGTTTGCGACTTGAGACTCGCGAATAGGGTAGCGTTAATCCATTCCATGGGAGGGACACCATAGCGGCTGGTATTCGTACTGGTAAGAGTGCTGAGGGATCCCTTAGGTTAGGGTGTGTGAGTGTGTGGGCTTGGGCGTGGGTACTAGTAGAGATTCGTATAGCGATGGACGGCTCGTAAATGTATTAGATAGCGAACAAAGTAGATTGCGACGTGCGCGGGCGGCACAGGAACACGGCAATTAGTAGGGAATGCGCACTCGGATACTAGGATGAAAAAACTGATAATGATCTTATGAAAAACAAGAGGATTTTATACCTAAAGGTATAGTTAGTAAATTTTATCTGCAGAGCCACACGATAATGAATCCGCGGACGTTGGGTACGACCGGGAGGGGAGGGGGAGACGGGAGACCAGCCGAATCGGCCGACTAAGTACAAAACAACGAATCGAGCCGAGAGTGCGAAGGAATCGCGCGGGTTTGCACAAAGCCGGCATGGAACAGCTGATAACAATGAACTGAAGTAATATCTCACGTCCAACAGAGATGCGATATAAGGTTCTGGGATAGAAGTCGCTATCTTGTCAAACGGGCAGCGCCAGTTCAAGCTCAGGCTTCAAGACTTCAAGACTTCAAGTTCAGTACTCAAAACTGTAACGGCAAAGATACGATGGATTCACCCGACAAAGCTGACAAACGGCGACGTGATCCCGACCAAAGCCTACCACATTGTCCACTATGAGGGCATGTGTTCAGAGGTTATGTCTGGGAAGCTTGCGTGCATATTTCTTTTTGCCAGCCTGTTTGACTTGTGATTACCATCTGTGGAAGGTTTCCCTAGCGCTTATATGCGCGATTGCTCCCTTCGACCATCTCGGCACCTCGGCAATCCTAGTGCGCCTTGTACTTCGTGGCTGGCGCAGTCTTGGCAAAGTCTTGAGCTCGAAGGACTCCCACTACCCAAAAGCCCTCTGCACTTTGTGCATAGGTGTTTTTCTTTTCTTCTTTCTAATCCGTATTTATTCTGCGGTACACGCCCGAGACGCAGACCAGTCGCAGTTGCTACTACATTTGTGAAACATGTTCGTCCGTAAAGGTGGCCCCGAGTCAAGGAAGACTAAATGACCGAGACGCGAGAAAACCAAATGAAGGAACTCCGTGGAAGGAGACCGGCTTACATACGCCCAAGAGGGTAGCATACATGTGTGCGCATGAGCCCATAGGTTACTTTGGTCATACAGGATAGATAATCAAAAGAGGGCACAAACCCTCGCTTCACAGAACTCAGTCACATATGGCGGCGGTCCGGCTTCTGGCTTCGAGAGCGCGCGCGTGTCTGAATTTGCATAGCCTTTTGGCCCCGTCCCGGGTGGAGAAGAATCTGGTGTACTGATAAAGGGGATGGACGGGGCAGAATGCCGTGCTGAGGATGGCGATGCGTTGTTGGTCGTACCGCGTGCAGTGGAGTAGGCTAGGATGTGCTCCGCGGTTCGGATGGGTTCCCCGCACGGGCAAGAGAGGTTTTCAGGGGGGGTCGTTGGGTCGGAAGCGCTGTGTGTACGTGCTCGTGAAGGCGTGGTCCGTCGCTACCTGTAGCACGGCGGAGGTGGTGCGCCTGTTGTACTTCGGCGTCTTGGTCTTCCTCCCATTCGCGTCGCGGACCTTGTCGACAGATTCGGTCCAAAGCGGATGGTGTTTGTCGTGCTTCGGGGGGAAGACGATAGTGTGACGGCAGGAGTGGGAGATGGTGTCTTCACCCAGTACACGCCGGCTGAAGTCGGGGATGAGGGTGCCAGTCCGTCACTTATCTTCCCATTGTTGAAACGCGCGACACCTGGCCCTGTCCTTCTGGAAAGAGGTTGTACGCGGTCGAGCCCATCAGGGGGTTCCCTCTTGCAAGCCTCGGACGCCATGTGCCGTGCCACCCTTTGCCCGTCCAAGTCTTGATCCACGGGGGTCCAGACTAAGATAAGACGGACATTAGCGTGACGTAGCGTGGCAGTGGTGAGAGATTGCGAAAACATAAGGGCATGCGACTGCCCCGTCTTAATACGCGCTTACATTGGCTTTGAATTGGGTTTATAAGACCAGTGGATCAGAGTGGCACACCTAAGGACCACTTGCCCTCGCCGTGATGGAGTTCTCTGATATCGCAATCCCCATCATGCAGGCAACAGTTTCCGTTCTCGCCTTATATTTCGCATTGCTACATCTCGAAATCCATCTTGTCACCATTGTGGAAACCACATCTAATTCAGATCATGTCGACGAGAGGTACAGAGTGGTCACCTCAAAAAATCGTCCCAATCCGTCGCATGTCTATGCGGAGTTTGTCGTGCGTTAGTCTGCCAATGGATTGTTCCACGGTTCTGACACCGAAGTTCAGGACGAGAGAGTAGATGTAGACAATTCTGGGGGCGGACAAGGCGCGACTACGTCGTCTGCTGGTCTTGAGGATGACGCTGTTTCTACGCTATCGGAACATATAGAGTTATCGGAATCGAGAGCGCCTAGGGATGGTGAAGACTCCGAGGAAGTGAGCGAAGAAGTGAGTTATGTTCTACGAATACTTCATCGACTTACGTTCGCTCCTCTCCCAGATCCCTCTAGGCTCTCGCTGAGATACACAGATTGGGGAAGAAAAATTGATTGGGGTCGGTGGCACGCTTCTCGAGTTCTCCGTCCAGTCGCTTAAATGGGCTGCAAAGGGCGTTTTCGTCACGTACACAAGCCCAACCTACATCACCGGAATCGTCGGTCCCATGCACTACAGTTCAGACCCTGGATGGGATCGACGTGTACTCGCAAAAGGTGTGACACCAAGGACGCAATGCACAACGCCTTCGAGAGTATTGGCGATGCCGAAACTGTGACACCACAGTTCCTTCCCAAGCACCATTTGACTTGTACATCCACCAGTGGAGCGGGTATTCAGCACCGACGGATGGAGCGAGCTGAGGCCTGAGGGCGGAGATGCACACCCAGTGTTCTCTGATCGACGTTTGTTCCTTCGTCGGTCTGAGCCGCCTTGGTGGTTGAAGCTGGACACGTATTCGAGGAGCGCGAGGAGCGATGAAGTTTGCCGGCTTGAGATACAGACCTTAGCGTAAGGTTAGGTGTGGACGTCGAGTCGTGAACTGAAATTGGCACATCGGCACAGCGGCCCGGGCATGTTGGCCAGAGAACCCCCGTTCCTGTCGGTTCCCCTTTTTATTTTCTTCACTTTTTCCCAGTTGATTGCTCGTCTATATGTCTGGACAGGAATTCCACATGGATCAGCCAAGGATCTGATCTACTTCGGACTCGGACTCACGCTACACGTCATATCTCATCTCTCCTGCCTGGAATGGTCTCCTAGGATTATTAGTACGAATCGTGGATCTGGGCTTGATTACGCAGCTCGATAGGATAGACGGCCTGCGCTGCCGTCCCGAGCTCCTTGGCTTTGAATGACCAATGTAGGCTGTGCGCGTCTCCCTTAGGGAACTTTCCGGCTCTACAGGATCTCGCTTTTCTTTCTTAGATTCTCTGCGGGATGCAGGTGAGACGTTCGTTCCCACTGGCATCCAAATTGTGCGTGAAGGGTGGAGAGTGATGGGGGCGCGCTCCCACGCAGAGACGAATATCCCAAGGACAGCCTGAATAAGTCATATTAGCTCCTGACCAGTACTTCCTTGGTTTCACCCCACCACGCTGAACAGCACTGTGTATTCAATTTGACTCTGGTTTCACCTGGCCTCCTGCCTCTGCCTCCGCGTGCTCCTTGGCGGGATTATTTTCTCACTCAAGCGGTAGGGGTCGTCCGATCTCGATGTCGCGCTTTGGTGCCAACTCGACCCACGCCCCTGTGCGAGTCCTCTGCCCTAAAATGGGTGGATCAATTACATGGAACACACATACACGCCTGTTCGCTTCTTGATGCCCGAGTAGAGCGGTGGCCCAAGTCAGAATCGTTTTCCTTTTGGAGCCCCTTCTGTGTCGGGGGTACTCGTTCACACGCCCGAATACCCTCTCCTGGGGTGGTGGTTCTGGGGGGAGACCCCATTTTGCACGGCATCTTGAGAAGGGCGCAAACAGCCGAGGCCCCCCCCCCTTCCCCTACGTGGATCGTATGATTCACCGTCGAGACTAACGGATGCGCTTCGATCCGATATGGTTGCAGCCCAGGGATATGGTTCGGTGGGTGGGACCCGATTTCGCATGGCATCCCGCGAAGGGCGCCTGGCCGGGGAGACCCTCCATCACGATGCCCCCTTCCCCCCAATACGGTTCGTATTGGTTGTACAGACCCCCTTCGACCCGATATGGTTGCAGCCCAGGGATGTGGTTCCGACGGGGGACCCGGTTTTGCATAGTGCAAGTGTCCCGGTCCTCCATCACGGTGCACGCCTTCCCCCATGGCTCATAGTATTGGTCGTCAAGACCCATAATTACGCTTTGACCCGATATTGTTGGCGCGCAGGGCTGAGGGTTTTTTTCGCCCAAGTTATGTTATGTCGGTAAGTTGCGCCTCCTCTGGTGGCGCAGCGCGCCAAAGCTAGTAGTCGGTGACAGCGCGGCGCTTATAGATTGTCCTGCTGGCGTGCCATTGCAGCACCAAATAACCCAGTACTATATGCGTCGTGATTGATTTATAGGTCGTCAAGGGCCCATTGGTGTTGTTCGTTACGCCGAGTGATTCATGGTTACAGCGTCGGCTCCCCCTGACAAGCCAGGACAGGCATGGCTCAACTCGAAAGGCGCCGACTGGTTCTTGTTGATCCACCGACTCACAGCGTGGCGGCTCGGAGCACTACGTATCGATAACTTTGATTTCTAGGTATCCTCACGATGCAAAGAGGATCACGTGTATTTTGGTCAAGAACGAAGAAAGCGCTATGGTGAGTGTAGTACAAAGGCGTGATGTGTAGTCCGTGTACGTGCATGCGTGATATCAGAATGGTGTGAGCGACATCTACAGTAGGTCTAGTCCAGGTCGTTGTGAATCGTCGCCCCTCGGATTTTTCCTTCCTTCAAAACATCGCACTGCCCCAACGCAACCCGGTTCTGCACTCTGAATTCATTATATGCGGTGAACCACCACTCGACCGCCTCGACATGCACCCCACCGCGGTCTTTGCGCGCCCTTTCGATCGCACGCTCGAGGCCCGCGCCCTCGACGATCTCCTTTCCGTCCTTTGGAAACGGCTTGGGCACCGTGTAATGGACGATGCGCATCTCGTCGCGCATCGCGTCCCACAGCGCGGGGCTCCTCTCGCGAATCGCCAGGTTCGCGTTGTACGCGTACGGCAGACGCACGGCATCCGCGCCAAAATACACATTCAGGAACGCCTGCTCCGCCTGACTAGGGTTGAACCGCGCGTCCGCGATGCGCGCGCGCACGGTCTCGAACGTGGCACTGCTCGTGTGGAGCACGAGCACGCCCGCGTTGAAGTGGAGCTTGAAGCCCGAGTTTCCGTACACGTCCGGCACGGCTGCGAACGGGAAGGGGAGGTCGAACAGCTCGTCGAAATTGCGCCGCACGAGCGTGTCCGCGTCGAGATAGACGACGCGCTGGATGCCCAGTTGGTCTAGCGTCCAGAGGCGCAGCTTGGTGTACTGGTCGCCAAAGCGGTAGCCGATGCCGGCGCCGTCGTGCGGCGGTGGGATTAGCTCGACTTCGAGCAGCTCCCAGCCCGCCGCGCGGAGGATGCAGAGCGCACGGGCGGAGAGGCGGCCAGGGAGGTGGAAGAGGATGAGCCGGGCCGAGGTTCCCGCGTCTCGGAGTGAGTGCCCGAGCGTGGCGGCAGGGATGGTAAACAGGTCGTTGTAGACCGCCGTCACGACTGCGCGCGAGTCCGGATGGGATGCGTTTGAGATGGGCACCCAGGAAGCAAAGTGAGGTTTTCTGTAGCACACTTCGGTCAGGGTCGGTCGGTCGGAGGATTGCTAGTAGAACTAGGTGGTGGGGTTGGCCAAAAAAACGAGAGGGACTCACAACATTTGAAAGTCGTCGAGGGGAGTTGGGGTCTGAGGGTGATACAACTTGTAGAGAAGGACGAGGTTGAAAAACGTTACCAATGCCAATCCCCGTAGCAGCCAAGCATCCTTCGAGTCTCGTTTGCGACTTGAGACTCGCGAATAGGGTAGCGTTAACCCATTCCATGGGAGGGACACCATAGGGCTGTCTATTGGTACTGGTAAGAGTGCTGAGCGATCCCTTAGGTTTGGGTGTATGGGTGTACGTGGCGTGGCAAGTGGCGTGGGGGTAGTGGTGCGATATAAGGGTTCTGGGATCGAAGTCGTCATCTTGTGTTTTATAACCAAATGGAGCAGGGATGGGCCGCAGCAAGGGCCGCAGCGTGCATACCGCTCCGCAAAGTCAAACAGGCAGCGCCAGTTCAGTACTCAATACTGTAACGGCAAAGATACGGTGAAATTGGACGTAATCACCCGACAAAGCTGACAAACGGCAAACGCGATCCCAAAGCCGACCAAAAAGCCTACCACATTGTCCTGTCGTCAGGGTGACTACGAGGGCATGTGTTCAGAGATTACGTCTGGGAAGCTTGCATGCATATTTCTTTCGCCAGCCTGGTTGACTTGTGATTACCATCTGTGGAAGGTTTCCCTTTTGGGTAAGCGCTTATACGTGCGATTGCTCCCTTCGACATCTCGGCACTTCGGCCATCGTAGTGCATCGTGTTTCGTCCTGTGCTTCGGTGGCTGGCAGTAAAGTCTTGGCAAAGTCTTGAGCTCGAAGGATTCCCACTACCCAAAGACCCTGTGCGTAGGTGTTTTTCTGAGGGGGAGATACACTCTATTGGGTGGCCATGCTAAGGAGGTGGCGCTCTGGTTCAACCCACATGTTCATCATGACGCGCATGACGTATTGTAGCTATCAAGAGTCTGTTGCTTGTGATTGCACTGTGCGAATCGTTACGATTGTCAGAGTCCACTCCATCGTATATGCGCCTACCTCCCTTTAGCCCGGAGTCTTCTTTCTTGGTCGATCTTCTCTTTGTCTGCTTCTTTAATTATCTTGTGACCTATCGATTGTCTACAATGGCTTTGAATTCGCGTTTAAAAGACCTGTGGATCAGAGCGGCACGCCCAAGGATCACTTGCCGTGATGGAGTTCTCTGATATCGCAATCCCCATCATGCAGGCAACAATTTCCATTCTCGCCTTATATTTCGCATTGCTACATCTCGAAATCCATCTTGTCACGATCGTGGAAACCACATCTAATTCAGACGATGTCAACGAGCGGTACAGAGTGGTCCCCCCAAAAATCACCCCAATCCGTCGCATGTCTATGCGGAGTTTGTCGTGCGTTTGTCTGCCAATGGATTGTTCTACGGTGCTGACACCGAAGTCCAGGACGAGAGAGTAGATGTAGACAGTTCTGGGGGCGGACAAGGCGCGACTACGTCGTCTGCTGGTCTTGAGGACGGCGCTGCTTCTACGCTATCAGAACTTACAGAGTTATCGGAATCGAGAGCGCCTGGGGATGGTGAGGACTCCGAGGAAGAGAGCGAAGAAGATGTTCTACAAATACTTCATCAACTTACGTTCGCTCCTCTCCCGGGTCCCTCTCGCTGAGATACACAGAATGGGGAAGAAAAACACATTGGGGTCGGTGGCACGCTTCTCGAGTTCTCCGGTCCAGTCGCTGAAATGGGCTGCAAAGGGCGTCTTCGCCAACCTACTTCACCGGGGTCGTCGGTCCCATACACTACATTTCAGACCCTGGATGGGGTCGACGTGTACTCGCAGAAGGTGCGAGGCACCAAGGACGCAATGTACAACGTCTTCGGTGGAGCGGAGGGGTACAGGCGTGGATATTCAGCGCCGACGGATGGAGCGAGCTGAGGGCGGGAGATGCACACCCAGTGTTCTCTGATCGACGTTTTTTTGTTCGTCGGTCTGAGCCGCCTCGGTGGAACACATATTCGAGGGTAGAAAGGAGCGCGATGAGGTTTGAGACACAGACAGACCTTAGCGTAAGGTTAGGTGTGGGTCGAGTCAAGTCTTGCATGTCGGAACGGGTCATCTTCTCAAAGATTATTTCTTCACTTTCTCTGCGCATCTCGCTGCATCGCAGCTCAGTTTATATTCCCCCTGTCCAGTGCCAACGCCGTCTATTCAGCATAGCGTTTACCAGACAAATGTCGTTCAAACTACCAACGCTACCAGTGGTTCCCGGAGCGGACCCCACCCGCGCCGTGCTCGACTCTTTCAAAATCGCCATCGCGAAACGTGTCGCGGATGCGCTCCCACCATTGACGCTCGAGCAGGTCTACCAGGGTGTCGACTATGGCAAGAAGGGCGTCGACTTTACAATCGCGCTCCCGCGCTTCCGTCTTCCCGGGAAGGTCGACGTGCTGGCCAAGACGGTCATCGACCAGGTGTGTGCCCTGCGCCGTGCCCCCGCTGCAACTCTGCTTATTTTTTTTTCGTCCCCTAGTTCCAAGCAGACGATTTCGTCGAGTCCGTCACGCACGACAAGGCGTTCTTACATTTCATGTTGAAGACCCCCTCGCTCCTGCGCGCTGTGCTGACGCAGGTGCACGAGCTCACATATGATACAGCGTCTGGTGCTCCTGAGTACGGCACAAACACGTCCGGCGCGGGCAAGAAGGTCATCATCGAGTACTCGTCGCCGAACATCGCAAAAAGCTTCCACGTCGGCCATCTCCGCTCGACCATCATCGGCGCGTTCTTGTCAAATCTATACAGGGCGTGTGGGTGGGACGTCGTGTCAATGAATTACCTAGGGGATTGGGGCACGCAGGTTTGTTCCGATCTCTTCTCTGCTCTCACTCCTTGCCAACCGCGATCAGTTCGGATTGATTGCAGTGGGGTTCGAAAAGTACGGATCGGACGAAGAGCTGCAAAAAGATGCGATCAAGCATCTGTTCGACGTCTACGTGAACATCAACAAAGACGCCGAGTCCGACCCGGGCGTGAAGACGGCAGCCGCCGCGTGGTTCAAGCGCATGGAGGAAGGCGACGAGGACGCGCTTAAGAATTGGCGCGTGTGGCGCGAGCTGTCCGTGAAGAAGTACGCGGAGGAGTACGAGCGGCTAAACGTACACTTTGACGTGTACACGGGCGAAAGCAAGGTCGGGAAGAAGTGGCAGGACCATGCGTTGGAGCGACTGAACGCGATGGGATTGATCAGCGACGTGGAGGGCGCAAAGCTGGTCGACTTGGAAAAGTGGAAGCTCGGCAAGGCCGTCCTGCGAAAAAAAGGTCCGCACGTCTCACTGTCGCCCTTACGCGTGTGTTCTCAACGCTCCGCGCCAGACGGAACGTCCATATACCTGACGCGCGACATCGGCGGAGCGATCGAGCGATACGAACAGCACAAGTTCGACAAGATGATCTACGTCATCTCTTCGCAGCAGGATCTGCACACGGCGCAGTTCATCAAGGTGCTCAACCTGATGGAATTCCCTTGGGCGCAGAGCATCGAGCACGTCAACTATGGCCTCGTGCTTGGCATGAGCACGCGGAAAGGCACGGTCGTCTTCCTCGAGCAGATCATCCGCGAGGCGGCAAGTGTGATGCACGACCAAATGAAGAAGAACCAAGAGAAGTACGCCGCGGTCGAGGATCCGGAGCAGACGAGCCTCGAGGTCGGCCTTGCCGCGATCAAGATCCAGGACATGGCCGCCAAGCGGTACGTGTGTTCGCTCCCACCACCCCATCTCAGACCTCTTCTCACAAAAATGCAGGATAAACAACTATACGTTCAACTGGGACCGCATGACGTCCTTCGAGGGCGACACGGGCCCGTACCTGCAGTACGCGCACGTGCGGCTGACCTCGCTCACGCGCAAGAACCCCGAGCTGCTGCCGCTCCCGCCGCCAGCGCAGATCGCGACCGCGACGCTCGCGGAGCACCCCGCGGCGCGCGAGATCGCGTTCCTGCTCGGGACGTACCCGGACGTCGTGCGCACCGCGCTGCGCACGCACGAGCCGAGCGGCGTCGTCACGTTTGCGTTCCGCCTCGCGCACGCGATATCGAGCGCGTGGGAGACGGTCGTGGTCAAGGGCGAGGCGGACGTCGAGCGTGCGCGCGCGCGGATGTGGCTGTATTTGTGTGCGCGGGACGTGCTGGGCGCCGCGATGCGCTTGTTGAGCATCCGGCCGCTGGAGCGGATGTGAGGAGACGACTTTAACAAAAAATCTTGTATCTCTATACGTCGCGCTTTGGACAACAGACGAGAGGAAGGCCGAAAATAGATTAATAGCAAGAGAGAGGTATTAAAGACCGGCAATCGAAACCCAAACAGACATTCGACGGCAAGATTACAATAATACAGTTGTTCACCCCGGTCTCAAATAGAAAGATTGTATTCGTACTCGCCGCTCCCGCTCTGGGCGATCCAGAGCACGATCGCGGAGAGCATCAGGCATACGTTCTGCGCGACGTTGGCGTAGCCGTAGTACTGAAACTGGTCCGGATATGCAGGGATAACGTACTTGAGCACCAGCAAGGCCTACGTGACGTGGCATACATGTCGTTAGCTTTCGCATAGAGAGAGTGATGTAATGGGGACATACGACGCTGCCAGCTAACCCACCAGCCATAAGAGCGAAGCCGACGAAGAGGAAGAGGCGGGCGCGCCAGACCGCGCTCGAGTCTCCAAAGCCCTCGTCGCCACGCACACGGTCCTTGTCGATCAGGTTGATGACGAGGATGCCGAGGAGAGAGCACAGGCCGGGGACCCAATCTGCGAAGGCGACGTGGACGGGGACGGGGTAGTCTGCCTCGCCAGGTGGTGAGCGAGCGTGTGCGGAGAGAATTGCGGCGTCGAGGAACGTCCATATTCCAAGCGAGAACTGGGATTCGGTTCATGGGTTTAGGAAGGAGAAGGACGACGGGGGAGGGCTTACGAGGCCGCCGGCGAGGTAGACACCAAATGTGCGACGGTGCTTGCCTAGATTGAGCTTTTCGAGGAACGGGAATGGGTTTAGACAGACACGGCGAGGGTCGTAATCTGAGCGTGGAAGCGACATCGCGGAGGAGTGGACTGTGGGGTCGTCGTGTAAGCGTGCAGCCCTCAACATCCGGGGCCGAGTAACCGCAGCAGCCCAGCGTGGGAATAAAGTAGTCAATACACCCCGGGTCGGGTAGTCTGACCCCGACCCGTTAGAGTCAGATTATGTGATACCTTTCTATATTCGGGAAATCCTGATTCATTACTCACGTGAGCTTTCCCACACGCCACTTTCCTTTTTTATCACAACGGCAGGCCATTGCCCCGTCGGCACAAACCGTAACGCGTAATGACTAACTTAAGCAGAATACAGTATGCGATTCTGACCTGACCCGGACTGACCCGGCTGACTATTTGTACAACACTGAATTACACGGGTGAATCTGTACGACCCACTGCCAGTGCGTGACCAGCAACATCTACATCCAGCGATGGATTCTGATCAGTACGTATCAATGTCGCTAGTGTTGTTACTGGGGTAGAGCTGGGCTGATGGGTATTTGCGAATTTTGAAGGTACCGTGACTCTGGAGAAAGCCAACCTTCTACGTCCTCCGATGTCCTCAGTTCCACAAGTTTGCTCATTACCGCACACAGACTGGTAGATGGGAGCTCTCTAGGACAGAAGACCGAACACCCTACCACCCTTTCTCATGGAGTATCAAACGAGGATCTCCCAAGTAAACCCGCCAAAAAAAAAAAAAAAAGAAAAAGAAGTAAACCCCCGTACTCAAGTTATGTCGACATCTACAGCTCATCTTTGTAACAGGGAACACCTCCCTACAAGTCACAATAGAAATTCTCCCCGCAGATGTCCTGGTCCATATATTCGATTTTTATCGACTGGACCCTCTCATGCATTTACAGCTCGGGGGACGCCCATGGAAATGGCAAAAGCTTTCCCACGTATGCAAAACATGGCGATCCGTCCTATTGGCATCGTCTCACTATCTGGATCTACGACTTTTCTTCACCAACGGAATGCCGGTGAGAGAGATTCTGAGCTCCTCGCCGCCCTTGCCTATCGTCATGCAATATGTGCGAATACCAGGATCAAGCCCTCTAACCCCTGGTGACCAAGATAATGTCATGACCTTGCTCGAACTTCCCACTCGCCTGTGCGAGGTCCAGTTGATTGTGACACCTCCGCTATTGGAAAATGTAACTACATTGATGCAGCAGCCATTTTCAGTGTTAGAGTCCCTTCACCTTTCCGCGCCTGGACTTGTCCTTCCTAGTAAATTTGGTGGTGACATGCCCCGCTTACGTGCTCTCCGTATGGTTGGGATTGCTCTTCCGGCTCTTCCACGACTCCTGTTGTTGGCCCACGATCTAGGCTCCCTTCAGCTTGAAGGCATACCGAGTGTCGGGTACACCCCAGAAGCACTCGTCTTTTGCCTACCCGCAATGACCCAACTCAAAACCCTCCGCACATATTTTTCCCCCCCAACTTCCCTGCCTGTTCTAGTAAATGCAGATCGGCCTCTCTCATGTTCTTCTGTCCTCCCCATTCTCGATTTCATAGAATTCCGCGGTACCAACGAGTACTTGGAGTCCCTGTTCTTCGGGATCAGGGCCCCTCTTCTCGAGCATTTCCATATTGACTTCTTCAATCAACTCATTTTCGATACTGCTCAACTCAACCGGTTCATTCACCGCACAGAAATGCAACGATCGCATACTCACGCGAATATTCAGTGTTCTGTGGCTGATATTTCAATCACCCTCACTCAACTGGAAGTACCGCATAAACTTTCATTAAGAATCTTGTGCGAGCAGTTGGATTGGCAGATTCCTTCTATGGCTGAAGCATGCGACCGACTTTCCCCTACCCTTGCTAATGTGGAACAGCTTGAGATCAGTGCATCCACTTCTTTTCCAGACGAGCAAGATGACATGGACCTTATGCACTCAAACATTCTAGTACTTTTCCATCTATTTCCTAATGTGAAGAGGCTCTGTGTAACCGAAGCATCTTTGTCACTCGTTGTTGGCGCTTTGGGACCTGTTTCTGGGGAATTGGCTATCGTAACATTACCTGAACTACAGGAGATTCAGACGGAGAAGCATGCTGAACTTACCTCCGCGCAGATCGGCCTTGCGCCGTTTATTGCCGCGCGTCGGCGCTCCCCCCGCCCGGTGGTTGTTTGCTGCACCGCTGTCGAAGATGTGCGCTCCACATCCCCAATCTCGACAGTGTCCTCTCTCGCCCCTTCACCGGTCCCATCGATGGACGTACCTCTCCCTGACCCGTTCTCGTCGCCGACACACTCCCCCTCTCACGCCCCGATCTCACCATATCCGTCGCCACCTCACCCCCGCGTCTACACACCATCACCCATTCCCCAACCGCACGCCTTCCCGCACGCCTTCCCGCGCATCCACCCGACATTTCCTATCCCCCGCGTCTACCTCCACACTGCGCTCGCCGCGCCAAGCTTGCAATACGACATGCGTTACCCCCCCAACCAGTCCAACCTACGCCTGTCGCCAGCCGTTCTCGCGGAGCCCGCGTCCAGCCCGCCTCTGCCGTCCCTGCCCATTCGCGTCGCTGGTCTTCCCTGGCTCTGCACCGTTCGGCCTGATCCCAGGCTGTCGCCTGGAAACGCCGTTGTCACCGTCCAAGACGTTCTCGTCTGCCTGTATTTCCATCTCCACACGACGGTCAAGGCCGACGAGTACAACGCCATGAGCAGGGACAGGAAGGCGGGCATTTTCCAGGTGTTCGAGCGGCGCGTCGGGCATGACCGGGTTCAGCGAGGGAAGGGGCTCCGACGTATCGACTTTTTGGGCGGCCGCATCATCGTTCAAGGCCTCGTACGTGCTCAGTCAGAGGATAATGTATGGGACGTCATCGTCCGTTGAGCCCCCGCACTATCATACCACTACCGCTGTCGCTAATATCCTGAGATGGAGAAAGAAATTTGTTTCCAACAAACCGTGCCGCGGCGACACCGCCGAGTGAAGGGAGTCCTATACATCTACTCCCATCATTCTCCGACGCCCTCTATGGTCCCCTCACTCATCGATTCCCTCCCATCACATATTTACTTCCGTTCCGTACTTATCCCATACCTCTTATTCGCCCAACTCCTTCCTTTCTTAACGCAACCACAGATATCGATATCATGCTTCCCATCCCTTTTTTCCTACTTTCCTTTTCTATTTGTAACACTATTCGTTTATCTGTCCCTTTCGTCGCGCTTTTCTCACTCGCTGTTGTCTCGTTAGCTTGGTGCATGACTCACGAATACCTCCTTTTAAAAAATTGTAGTCGCTTCGCGTGTTCCATTCTCCTGTCCATTTACTCATGGTTTGGGACACTGTCGCGGATAAGTAACACAAACATCGTTCGTAGGATTGTGCATTCACTTTTTCACGTACCTTCTCCATGAAGCGAAAAAAACAGTCGCGGATCCGGTGGCATCCGATGCCAGTGTTCTGCTCTCCCTCTCTACACCATGGGGCCAGTTGCGTCAACTGATGGCCATAAAGTCTCTCTGTTTGCTCGTATACGCCAACACGTCCTCGGTATCAAGCAACCCCAGCTCTGAAAGATCTGAAACCCTATCCCCAGTGCTCTCCGCTTCTTTGGAGACAACCGGACACCTCCCCCTGCTGTATGGGCAGAGGTGGGAAGTAGTTCAAGGCCCACCGATCCCCGTGACCACTCTTTCGTCTGCACATGCAACACGACAACCTGTAGCTGAAGGCGGCGTCCAGAGCCACCACCTCATCCATTTCGCATGTTATGCGACCCTGGAATTCGGGAAGCCGCTTGAGGCGGATATCAAATTGCACCGTGAGGATCGACTCACCTTGCTTGACATCGCGGACTCTCGACTACCTTCCGCCGAATTTGCCTTCCTTTCGGCTTGCCATACCGCAGAACCGACAGACGGGGACGACCCTACCGAGGGATTGAACATCGCCGCTGCTATGCAATACCGTGGGTTCGGTAGCGTCGTTGGGACCATGTGGGGTATGGTCGATACCGACGGAAGGGAGATATCTGAGTCCTTCTATTGGTATTTGCTTGCGCGCGGTGGCGAGAGCCATGACGTCCCTCTTGGTGAGAGATCTGCCTGGGCATTGCGGGATGCGGTGCAGGTAATGAGGAGAAAAGGGTATGACTTGGAGCGATGGCTAAACTGGGTTCACTATGGCGCATGATAAGAGCCGTTTGTAGTACTCTGGAATGCCTTTCCTCTTTAGAAGTTTTTCATATCACATTTTTTTCCCTGTGTGATTGTGAGTCCCAATGCATCAATCTTCGGTTTTTCTGGCGGTGGAATTATGGCGCATTTACCGAACCTGAAGAATAAATCACGTGATTCGGACCGCCCTTCCCACTTTGCTCAGACAGACGGATCGTTTATAACTGCTACTACACCTGCTACCTCGGCATAATGCTATCAACTGGGCTCGGTTTAGTAGTAGATATTGAACTCCACGTTACCAGTATATATTGTCTATTCGGAGTACTTGGAAGCCTGCGACTCGCTCCTTGAGCAAGGGATAAGTGTTAAGTGAAACCTGGCTGGACCTATTGCCTCGATTGTGAACAACCACCCAGCGATTCCGGGCAGTGTCTGGCAAAAGTGTCCCAGCCGGACAAACCCGCGCGCGCGCGGTTCCTACGTGTCGCTATCTGTCCCCACTACTCGCGGTCTCGTTTAGTGCGGCCTTGGAAAGTGAACCAAGCATACACCTGGTGGCACGAGCTCTGCATAAACTGTTGGTGCGCCAAATAAAGGTTCAAAGTAAATCTCAACAGACCCAAATCAGAACCGCGTCGCGATACCAGTTCATATTTGGACCTACCTCGACGTCAGCCCCTCGAAGCCAAAGGAGCGTCGGTACGAAGAACATAGGCCCACCCGTGTGCAGTGTACGAGAGGCGAAGTTGTCATGCATAGCCAGGTACGAAGTCCTGTATCATATTATAGCATCAGATGAATGTCTATCACCCCTTCGTAATCCCCGCGCTGGATCATAAGTCAAGACAATGAGAGAAAGCCGAGAGATAATGGACGACACACACCTTGATGCCCACGATCCGCTCGTCGCCGATGAGTACTTCGTGGTACCCGTGCCGCTTCTCGCTTGTTGCTTCGCAGTAAGGAAGCGAAGAGACAATATCGTTCAAAAACTCATCGCTCTTTTCGATCTTGCTCGACTCCGTGACCACCTTTGGTTTCGAGCGAGGGCGCGGCGCACGCGCTCCGGATGGAAATCACGAATGACGATCGGGTTTCCCGCCCCAACTTCGATCAACATCGGGAAGAGCGCGCTTCGCGAGCCACCTGGCCGACAGGGAGCGAGGCCGTGCTCCCAGTCAGTCTAGCGGGTAACAGAGGGACCCCAGGCTTCCCATGGGTGCTCTTGATTACCTCCGCGGATGGCATACTCGTACAGGGAGCAACGCCGTACCCAGAAGGAAACAGATCGGAGATAATCGAGGCCACCGACGACTTGTCGGAATCCAAGGGTGAAGCATAGCACCGTGGCGTTGGGATCGCTCACGAAGTGGAGACGACGGGAGCGTGTGAGGAGATCCCCCGATGGCACAACTTGGTCCCTTTGGCACTCGACCATTATACAAGATATTCCCCGCTGCAGGGCGGGGCAAAACGAGCACAGAGTGTGTGACCAATACGGGAGTATCGCCAGGGGTGATTCAAGTTCGGCACAACTCGAGGGCCGAGTTAACCGCAACAGCCCAGCGTGGGAATAAAATAGTCAATAACTGGCACTCCGCACTCCGTTCTCTTACTGGTGTTAGTCTGTACGACCCACTGCGTGTGTACCAGCAACATCTACACCCCTTGAATCGAACGTCACACTCAGCGATGGATTCTAATCAGTACGTATCAATATCGCTAGTGTTGTTACTGGAGTAGAGCTGGGCTGATGGGTATTTGCGAATTTTGAAGGTACCGTGACTCTGGAGAAAGCCAACCTTCTACGTCCTCCAATGCCCTCAGTTCCACAAGTTTGCTCATTACCGCACACAGACTGGTAGATGGGACCTCTCTAGTACAGAAGACTGAACATCCTACTATCCTTTCTCATGGAGTATCAAACGAGGATCTCCAAAGTACACCCCCGTGCTCAAGTTGTGTCGACACCTACAGCTCATCTTTGTAACAGGGAACACTTCCCCGCAAGTCACAATAGAAATTCTTCCCGCAGATGTCCTTGTCCATATATTCGATTCTTATCGGCGGGACCCTCTTATGCATTTACAGCTCAGAGGACGCCCATGGAAATGGCAAAAGCTTGCCCACGTATGCAAAACATGGCGATCCGTCCTATTGGCATCGTCTCACTATCTGGATCTACGACTTCTCTTCACCGACGGAATGCCAGTGAGAGAGATTCTGAGCTCCTGGCCGATCTTACCTATCGTCATGCAATATGTGCGGGAACCAGGATCAAGTCCTCTAACCCCTAGTGATCAAGATAATATCGTGACCTTGCTCGAACTTCCCACTCGCCTACGCGAGGTCCAGTTGACTGTGACGACTCCGCTATTGGAAAAAGTAACCATATTGATGCAGCAGCCGTTTTCAGTGTTGGAGTACCTTCACCTTTCCGCGCTACCTGGACTTGTCCTTCCTAGTAAATTTGGTGGTGGCATGCCCCGCTTACGTACTCTCCGTATGGTAGGGATTGGCCTTCCGGCGCTTCCACAACTCCTGTTGTCGGCCCACGATCTAGTTTATCTTCAGCTTGAAAATCTACCGAGTGTCGGGTACACGTCGGAAGCACTCGTCATTTGCCTACCCGCAATGACCCAACTCAAAACCCTACGTATCCAATTTTTTTCCCCAACTTCTCTGCCTATTCTAATAAGCACAGATCGGGCTCTCCCAGGTTCTTCTGTCCTCCCCAGTCTCAACTTCATAGAATTCCACGGTACCAGCGAGTACTTGGAGTCCCTCTTCTCCGGGATCAGCGCACCCCTTCTCGAGAATTTTCATATTGACTTCTTCAATCAACTCATCTTCGATACTCCTCAACTCAACCGGTTCATTCACCGCACAGAAATGCAACGATCGCATACTCATGCAACCATTCAATGTTCTGTGGCTGATATTTCGATCACCCTTACTCAACTGGAAGTACAGCATCAACTTTCGTTACGGATTTTGTGCAAGCAGTTAGATTGGCAGATTCCGTCTATGGCTGAAGTATGCGATAGACTCGCCCCTAGCCTCGTTAATGTGGAACAGCTTAAGATCAGTACATCCGCTTCTTTTCCAGACGAGCAAGATGACATAGACCTTATACATTCAGACACTCTCGAACTTTTACGCCCATTTCGTAATGTGAAGAGGCTCTGTGTAACTGAAGCATCTTTGTCGCTCGTTGCTGGCGCTTTGGGACCAGTCACTGGGGAACTGGCCATCGTAGCGTTACCTGAACTACAGGAAATTCAGATGGAGAAACATACTGAACTTGCCGCTGCGCAGATTGGCCTCGCGCCGTTTATTGCCGCGCGTCAGCTCTCCACCCATCCGGTGGTCCTTTGCAGCACCCCTGTCAAAGATGCGCGCTCTACATCCCCAATGTCGACTCCCCCGCCTCTCCTTGAGGTGTTCTCACCGCCAACATACCTCCACCCAGTGCTCGCCATGCCAAACTTGCAGTACGATATGCGTTACCACCCCAACCATTCCAACCTTCGCCTATCGCCTGCCATTTTCGCAACTCCGGCATCCAGCCCACCTTTGCCGTCTCTGTCCATTCGCGTCGCTGGTCTTCCCTGGCACTGCGTCGTTCGGCCAGACCCCAAGACGTCGTCTGGAAGCGCCGTCGTCACCGTCCAAGACATTCTCGTTTGCCTCTATTTCCATCTCCGCACTGCGGTCAAGGTCGACGAGTACATTGCCATGAGCAGTGCTAGGAAGGAGGAAACTGTTCAAGCGCTCTCGTGGAGCATCGGGCGTGACCGGACTCAGCGAGGGGAGTCACGTTGGCTTCGACGTATTGACTTTTTGGGCAGCCACATTATTGCTGAGGGCCTCTTACCTACTCAGTTACAGGGCGATGTCTGGGACGTCATCATCCGTTGAGCCCCCGCATTATCATACCACTACCGCCGTCGCCAATATCCTGAGACGGAGAAAGAAATTTGTTTCCAACAACCCGTGCCGCGACGACACCCCTCTATGGTCCCATCACATATTTACTTCCGTTCCGTACCTTATCCCATACCTCTTATTCGCCCAACTCCTTCCTTTCTTAACGCAACCACAGATATCGATATCATGCTTCCCATCCCTTTTTTCCTACTTTCCTTTTCTATTTGTAACACCGTTCGTTTATCTGTCCATTTCGTCACGCTCTTCTCACTCGCTGTTGTCTCGTTAGCTTGGTGCATGACTCACGAATACCTCCTTTAAAAAAATCGTAGTCGCTTCGCGTGTTCTATTCTCCTGTCCATTTACTCATGGTTTGAGACACTGTCGCGGACAAATCACAAACAAACATCATTCGTAGGATTGTACGTTCTCGATATTTTTCACGTACTTTCTCCATGAAGTGAAAAGCAGTCGCGGGTCCTGTGGCATCCGATATTAGTGCTCTGCTCTCCCTTTCTACACCATGGGGCCAGTTCCGTCAACTGATGGTCGTAAGTCTCAAGCCTCAAATATACGTATATGCCAACAAATATCCCCCGCTCCGATTCTCTCCTATCACTCGCCAAGGTATCCTCGGCGATGATCCGGTGGATATTCGCGATGCGATATGCTGTAGCATCCTATAGTACGCTGAGGTGTTCGCGGCGCTCGCCAAGGTGTCCTCGGCGATTGTCGTTCAGGTTGTGGCACTCGAAGATAGATACGGCTGTACGGCACTTGTGCGTACTACCGCAAATGATCCCGGCCCAGATATTACGGATGCTAGCGTCATCAAGCTGTGCTGGACAGCACTTTCATCACCCAGGGCCAAAGTGTCGTTTGTAAGAATAAGGGGGTAATGACAAAATGTGTGATTGGCGCACGGTCAAAGTTTCTCGCGCGCCAAATGTGCCTCATTGCACTGCCAAGTGGACTCTCGGGATGCCGGTGTCATCCAATGGATGCCGATATCATCGGGGCCAGGCTATATCATCACTCATCCGAGCGTTGATGTGCCGCATCATGTGCGATAGGGGCTAAGTCATAGCGGACAAGCTTTCTCGCGCTTTGGACTCCCTAGATGCCGATGTCATCCAGTGTCTTTGCTCGGGAAATATCGACTCTGGATGTGGGTTCGCGCGAGATAGGCTAAGATGTATGCCCATAGATATGATGAGGAAGAAATGTATTAGATGTACATGTTCACCTGGGGCCCATAACGGTGAACAATGCGTGAGAGTAGGAGTCCAGAGGAGAGCGTATGCTCCTCTCCGAGATATTATTCTTAGATAATATTACGATTATATAATATGTCGGTCTAGCATCGGTTTGCCGGACTGCGTCCGGTTGAATCCCAAGCAAGGTACCCTCTCAAGAGGCAGTGTTAAGATGCGAAGCTTCATCTCCATGACTCCATCACCAGACTGTATAGTGTCGATGGAGTAGAGTGCTTAGTCATTCAACGGGACCCGCATCGTCGGGACAACCGCTACTGTACGAAACAGAAACTTGGGTCCATTACCGCATCACTCCCTCACCTGGATTTGCAGTATAAAAAATGGGCGGATTTTCTTTTAGCCGTAGCATTGCCATCCCCTCTACTTCTAAAGCTCACCTTCTACTTTCGCATCCTTCAAGTGACAGATCTTAGCATGGCCATCTCCTTCAAGGAAGCTCTTCACAGTCTTGAGAATCGCCGCGTCAAGTCTACGCGCCCTCTTATCCCGCCACAAATCCTCCAAGAGGATCTCCCGTTGTATGTCATTTCACTGAGATCGTCGCCTGCTACGCACTAAGCTGGACACGTAGATCCCTCCGTGCTTCCCAGACTGTCCTCGAAGGCCGCAAGGCAACCGAATCAATTATCCGCGGCATCCGATGATAGACTTATAGTCGTTGTTGGGTACGCGATGGCCTCTGATCCATGGTGGCGCCTCTTCTCACGAATCTTTTTTTTTTCTTCATCAGACCCTGCTCAATCCATGATATCGAGGCGGCGAAGGAGTACGCACAGAAACTGAAGGTCTATGCCGATAACGCCAAAGATGACCTTCACATCATCATGCGCGTTTACTTCGAAAAGCCCCGCACCACCGTTGGCTGGAAAGGGCTCATCAATGATCCTGACATGAACGGCACCTTCCACATCAACCGTGGCCTCCGTATCGCCCGCACGCTCCTCCTCGACGTCGCAGACATTGGCCTTCCTTCCGGTTGCGAGTTCCTCGACATGATCACCCCGCAGTACACCGCAGATCTTGTCTCTTGGGGAGCGATTGGCGCACGTACCACCGAGTCGCAAGTTCACCGCGAGCTTACCTCCGCACTTTCCGTACCCACCGGCTTCAAAAACTCAACAGATGGCAGCGTTGGTGTTGCTGTTGACGCGTGCCTTGCCGCACGTTCTGGACATGTCTTCTTGTCTGTCGGTAAGGAAGGCTTGAGCAGCATCGTCGAGACCGAGGTCAGCATCATCCGTCTTGTCTTCTTGCTACAATGTACTCAGACTTCTCCTTCTGAAGGGTAACCCCGACGTCCACGTTATTCTCCGCGGGGGTGCTAAAGGCCCCAACTACGCCGCCGAATACGTAAGGGAGTGCGGAGAGAAGGTCATGAAGGCAGGACTCCCTCCCAAGGTCATGGTTCGTACTCGAATTCCTTACTTGCGATTCACGGGCTCACGCGTGTGCGCTCCTCAGATCGACTGCAGCCACGGCAACAGCTCGAAGCAGCATTCAAAACAAATCGACGTTGCGGAAGATATTGTGAGGATTTTTTTTCACGACTTTTGAGAGATGGCAGCGTGATAACGATTTCTCTCAGGCGCACCAACTCGAAACTAGCGACACTGCTTCGATGATTCTCGGTGTCATGATTGAGTCGAATCTCGTCGAGGGTCGTCAGGATCTCCCCGCGGCCGGTAAGGCCATGCTCAAGTACGGCCAGTCCGTGACCGATGCCTGCGTGTCTTGGGAACAGACCGTTCCCATGCTCGACCGCTTACGGGAGGGTGTCCGCGGCCGGAGGAATGCAATCTGGAAAGCTGCACGGGGTCTTGATGCGTCTGATGCGTAGACTCGCTAAAATCTCCTCTGTACATGCGTCTGCAGACGCGTGCGCATCGCCTTTCATTCGTGCAATTGTCGCATATGTTAGACCTAATTAATTAGACTTGTAATTAGATACCAATATAGTGAATAGTGGCCATGATATCACCATTGACCTGCGGGCCAGTGGTTAGTAGCACGTCCCATTACAACGACACCAACTTCAACAACACCCGTACTCTCATCCTCGGGGCCCGTCCTCCTCACATTACATACGCTGACAACAACCGCATCCTTGCCCTGCTACTTGGAGGCACCATCCCTGGGAGTCCTCACGGCACAGTTGACTCGACCTACTACACGCACTACTCACTGGTGGAGGCAAATTGGGGTCTCGGGTCGCAAGGCCGCAGCGACACGAACAAGTACGTCCTGTGTCTCCCTAATTTGCTAATATCCGTCCCGCAGAGTGCTCTCAAACATTTTCTCCTTCATCATCGACGCAATGGCTACACAAGCATTGAAGTTGTCTGCGAGATGGCTACACAAGCATTGAAGTTGCCCTCGCTGACATCATGCTGATGAACATCACAGGGTCGAGTGGTCGCAAGTGATTGGAAACGGTCGCGCACGCTTGCACGCGGCGCGAAATTTCGCAGAGGTGGCCGCCGGGGTTCCAAACGCGTCGGGTCCCAGTCGCTAAGACCGCGCGCGAGTGCTGCGCGCTTGGGAACGCAAGGGATAAACCTCGATGAGCTCAAAAAACCCGAAATCTGAAGGGGGAGGTCTACTATTACTTGACTTCTGTGAAGAGTTGTAATTACATGAACTCACTCAACACCAGCGAGTCTAAGGAAAGGGGTGCATTAGATACCAGGGGGGCAGGGGAATGCTAAAACGCGTAGGGAAGTGTCCGGAATGAGTGGGAAACCGAGCAAGAAACCGAGCGTGCACAGAGCGCGGGAAAGCGACGAATCGCGGGAAAGCGGTGCTTGGAAAGTGTAGAAGTGTGTACGAGCACACGAGCACGGCCGAGCGCAGGGAATCTAGTAGGAAGTAAGTTAAGTGAAATCTCAGAGAGACCAGGTGTATCACCGTGTATCACCGGGCGCATGCAGAAATTGGGTGGAAGGAAGCTGGGAGGAATGGTCGGTCCAGAAGTTGATGAGGGCAGCTACTGGCATTGTCGATGCAAGCTTGCTTTTGGGGCCGTCAGCCAAATAGCCCGTCAGCGAGGTCACCACTCGAGTGATTTCCGTTACCGACCTGTCTTCAAAAGCAGTTTGAAAATCATCACGTCCGTGTCACGCTCTGGAGCACATTCAACGTCTTTCGCTTCTACAAGATGATCGCATCAGCCTAGTGAGTCCAGAATTGTCATATGATGTCTTCTTTATATCTCCTAACACCTAAGCTTGGCAGATGTTAATTTTTTCTAGAGGGTCGTTGGGATCTGCACGCATGGAAACCTCTCAAAAATCACTCCCCCACTTTGTTTTGTACTTTCCCTTTGCAAACAGCAATTGAACCTCAATTTATTTGCTGATTCTATATCTACAAGACCTACTGTACGCAGTGTAATTTTTTTGGGCTCAAAGGGTGTCGGGAAAGTGGTGATCTATCCAAATCTCTGAGATTTGCACAAGGTTGTGCACTTGCAATAGCACGTGCATGATAGTACAGGCTGGTCACGAGCCTATGGTTGGCGAAGAATAAATCACGTGATTCGGGCCGCCCAGCCCCAGTTTGCTCAGACGGACAAGCAGACAGACGCATCGTTTATAACCGCTACTACACCTGCTACCTCGGCATAATGCTATCAACTGGGCTCGGTTTAATAGTAGATATTGAACTGCACGTTACCAGTATATGTTGTCTATTCGGAGTACTTGGAAGCCTGCGACTATGACACTACCCCCCCAGTACGCTCCTTGAGCAAGGGATAAGTGTTAAGTGAAACCTGGCTGGACCTATTGCCTCGATTGTGAACAACCACCCAGCGATTCCGGGCAGTGTCTGGCAAAAGTGTCCCAGCCGGACAAAGCCGTGCAGTGTGGTTCCCACGCGTCGCTATCTGTCCCCAGCTACTCGCGGTCTCGTTTAGTGCGGCCTTGGAAAGTGAACCCAGCACACACCTGGTAGCATGAGCTCTGCATAAACTGTTGGTGCGCCAAATAAAGGTTCAAAGTAAATCTCAAAACTTCACAACAGACCCAAATCAGAACCGCGTCGCGATACCAGTTCATATTTGGACCTACCTCGACGTCAGCCCCTCGAGGCCAAAGGAGCGTCGGTACGAAGAACATAGGCCCACCCGTGTGCAGTGTACGAGAGGCGAAGTTGTCATGCATAGCCAGGTACCCGGAAAGAAAAGAGATAGAAAGAGGAGTCCTGTATCATATTATAGCATCAGATGGATGTCTATCACCCCTTCGTCATCCCCGCGCTGGATCATGAGCCAAGACAATGAGCGAAAGCCGAGAGATAATGGACGACACACACCGTGATGCCCACGATCCGCTCGTCGTCGATGAGTACTTCGTGGTACCCGTACCGCTTCTCGCTCGTCGCCTCGCAGTAAGGAAGCGAAGAGACAATATCGTTCAGAAATTCATCGCCCTTCTCGATCTTGCTCGACTCAGTGACCACCTTCAGCCGTCCCTTGCTCGACGACGGGCTTTGGTTCCGAGCGAGGGCACGACGCACGCGCTCCGGATGGAAATCACGAATGACGATCGGGTTTCCCGCCCCAACTTCGATCAGCATCGGGAAGAGCGCGCTTCGCGAGCCACCTGGCCGACAGGGAGCGAGGCCGTGCTCCCAGTCAGTCCAGCGAGTAACAGAGGGACCCCAGGCTTCCCATGGGTGCTCTTGATTACCTCCGCGGATGGCATACTCGTACAGGGAGCGACGCCGGACCCAGAAGGAAACAGATCGGAGATAATCGAGGCCACCGACGACTTGTCGGAATCCAAGGGTGAAGCATAGCACCGTGGCGTTTGGATCGCTCACGAAGTGGAGACGACGGGAGCGTGTGAGGAGATCCCCCGAAGGCACAACTTGGTCCCCTTGGCACTCGACCATTATACAAGATATTCCCCGCTGCAGGGCGGGCAAAACGAGCACAGAGTGCGTGACCAATACAGGAGTATCACCAGGGATGATTCGGCACAACTCGAGAGCATTTCCTTGCTTCTGTACGAGGACGAGGGTGTCCTCAGATAGAAAGGTGACTTGGGGGAAGTAGGTGCTAGGCGGACTGCGACGTAACTTGAATATCGTCAGGCATGCCTCTCGCAGAGGAAAACATGCGTACACAATGGACTGTGCCCTCTCTCCAGTAAATGAGGTGGATTTCATCAAACTCACAACTCCATACGTGACATGTGAGAATGACGAGGCAATTCCCGGCTATCCTCGCGTCTAGTGTGCATCCTAGAAGGAATCGTGATTTAAGAAAGACATCGATTTGTGGGCTTTTCGCGAGGGGGTGCGCAATCGACTCAGAGAGCGTGAGTATGCGGACATCGAGGGTAATGGTGGGGGGGCGAGGACAAATGTCGTATGAAAAGTCCTCAGCATCTGCTAGCTCGCCTCTGTCGACACGCACATCTAATCAGCCAACACAAAACGCGCCACGTAGAAGAAAGGACGCACGTGGATATCATTACAACAAGATTATACTCGTCTGCAAATGCGAATGCATGCAATAACCCCTCCCTCACTAGAGTCAAATTCCCGAATTCGATAGAACGAATGGGAAGCGCGCGAGGTAGACAAGAGAGATCGGAGTATGCATAGACAACCGGATCAGCGTCAGTGACGACGAGGTGCCCGTTGTGCAACGATCCAATGAGTGGAGACCAGATATCCAAGTCGAATGTGACCCGCGCGGTAGTCTCTGGAATATCGAGGTCCTCCCAGGCCTTCTCCCAGCGGCGCAGTTTATCGATGCGTTCAGGGAAGGTAAGTCCGGGGGTTAATGGGTCGTACACACCAGTCCTGCCAGCTTCTTTCAGATACTTGAGTAGAACGGAATTCTTGATGACACTGTTGAGATGGCGGCAGGACACCTCGCACGAGATGATATCCTTGAAGGAAAGGTAAGAGATGATCTGAACCAAGAGCTCTGGCGAAAGAGTGAGGAGCCGGAATAGCATGCTCGTAGTAGTTGGGGGTCAAACGATAGCTGAGCGCCTACTCGGGACACAGCACCTTCCTACATCCGACGTTCCCATCGGGCAACTTAAGGATACAGAAATACTGCTAACAGCAGATCGAATCGCCTATCCCGAAGGGGCTACTTGTTCTATTGTTTCGTGGCTTTGAATATTGTGTTGTTATCGCCCGAACATTTTAAGTTCTCTTGGATTTGGTGATCAGTCTGCGCACGGGGGACCATAAAGAAAAGTCGCAACCGCACCTGGATCTTGGTGCCGCGGACCGCGGACCGAGAATAAGTCCGAAGCGTGCCCGGACTTCGCCACCGCATCCTTCCCGCCACCCGCCACCCCCACCACAACTTGGAACCCACGAGTGTGACCGGCGCTGACAGCCCAGACAATGCAGCAGGGCATGGCATGTTCCGCGACTTGTGGCGGTCCTGAATTATCAATTATGGCGCTCGTGCGTTTATATCCTTGGACCATCATGATATCAACGACACTGTTTTACTACCCCCCTGCTGGCCACCATCGCTTCAATTTCCATTGTCTAGTGTCCTAGTCCCAGATGTCTGTGCGTTTTTCTTCCCACTTTGTCTTTGTTTCTGATCTCACCTGTTCTCCGACGAGCAGCTAGATTGTGACGTTGCAATTGGCTATAACCTTTTAGTTGTTGGGGCCACAGGTAGACTACCTTTCCGCATCAACAAACGAATCCCTCATAACCCCCTTCGTTCAGACGCCGGAGTACATGACATGGTTACCGCATACTTGGAAGAGCCCACAACTACTAGATTACCCCCATCATTTCTACGTCTGTAGAACTCGCATAATACTTGGCGCAGCCATCTGACGAACGCGGTCAGGTTCCAATCAGAAACCCGTTAGGCTGGCGAACAATCGTCTTATCGTCTTAGATATTACCGAGAGGCCAGGTGATATATTTCGAGAGTGTTGTGGGTGAGAACGTTACCTTCGACGGGGTCTGTTGTGGCTAATTGGTCCATGTTCAGGGACCTGGTGCGGTGCCACGGTGTACTTCTCGTCTATAGTCCAACCTCTGCGGCCTCTTTTCAGTATGTTGTCCGGTTCCACGAACAAATGATCAGATCCAAGTGGAGATCTCTGCCTGTGGTGCTCTTCGCGAACATCCCCCCGAGACGTGGAGTCAAGCAGGTCCACGGATGCAGTGATTCGCCCGAAATCATCCATATATGATTCGGATCCTGACTTTCTCTTCGATTCAGACGGCCGCAGCTTTGCCGATGCGCATGCAATTCCGTTTATCGAGGCTTTACCCAGTCGCCCGTCGCCAGTCCCGTTCACGGTCCTACTGGATTCGGTCCGCCGGCATCACGAAGCGTCGACCTCTCCCACATCTTTTGGAGAGGGAATCATAGACTTCTTCACAGTTGCGGCAGCCAAAGTGTCTCATGCTGCCAGGTCGCACTTTCCCACCTTTCCCACTCCACACGCATCTGGCCGCACTGCTTAATCGGGAACCATCCCATCCCACGGTACAGCAACTTTGTCCGCTTCTTATTTTGCGCGGGTCGTTTACGATGCGTTCCGCTACTTAGGAAATCCGCCACTAATTTATTACAGAGTTAAAACGTTAAGCTAATGTCTCTCATGGTCTCCCGAGGCCCGGAGAATGCGCGGGATACAAAGGAGCTGTACCACTTGTCTGTTATAAATGTTATAAGACAGACCTACGAATATCTATCGGTTAACGTTTCGTCCGATACGACTTAAGCGCGCACTCTCGTAATCGTGAGAAAATCATGCCTTTTATGTTAAAGTTAATCTTGCGATTGCGCACAAGATTCTAGATAATGTGATACGCCCTATTACCGGACCTGCGGGCACCGTTATCGTTTCCTGGAACTTTCAAGAGTTCTATGTCTATCACATGCCAGTATGTCCTCGCCTTAGGTCACACTCGTGGTACTGTGCGAAACCATTCCTGGATGACTGACAGTTACGACCCCGGCATCAGTAGTCTCTAAATTGTTGGCATTGGCTTACCTGGTTTCCCACAGCATATTTCCATGGGCTTTGTTTGTTGACAAAGAGGGCCAGTGAATTATCGTCTGTCAGCCAAAGAAAATGTATGTGCCCGCTAGCAACATTCTTGTGTTGCGTGAAGCACGCTATCATTCACCTGCGCAATCACGCCTCATGGGTCGTTAAATAACGGCAAGCGAACGACCCGTACGAAACGTTTCCCCTGTCCTTGTTTTTCCATACCCTCATTTCTGAGTCCTCTGTGATCCATGGCTGCATCAGTTCTCCAATACCTCCCTAGATTTCTTCCGGAAATCAAGATTAGCCCCTTACCTGAGCAAATTTTCCTTTCCACGATTAAGGTGTTGCTTGTGCCTGCGATGAACCTCTCGCCCTCTCAGTGGGGCGCCGTCGGCATACTCATTCTTCTAACGAATGTCTCGCCCACACTGCGCAAAGCTACGGTGCAGCTCTACGGCTATTTATCATTAATCATCGGCGTGGAGATTGCCTTTATTAATTCCTACGTTTTAGTGAGTACACTACACCATAGTAACCCCTTCGGTGCTCAGTTAATCCTCTCACAAAGCTTTGCTCGTGGATTTCTCCATCGACGACGCTGCAACCTTTGACCATTGTTATCTTGAACCTCATGAACAGCATCATTCCTGTCTTCACGGACTCGGTTATCCTCTTTCACCTCGTGAAGGAAAAGGCATCCCAGTCGAACTCTCGGATTGAACTCATCCGCACGATGGGCACACCGGTCCTTCTCAAATTTGCGCGCCTCGTCAGCGCGGTGTTGTTCATACGGGCGAGCGCCGACTTCGTATACGCCTCGCTTTCTACCACGAAATATGGTATTGCCCCAGACTTTGCCGCAGTTGAGGCTGCGCGGACGCGGGGCATCTACATGTCGTCTGGCCTTCAACTCTTTGACAACGTGTTAGTTTCGGCTACCGCATGTTGTGCAACACCGTTGACGTCATCACATGCATTGGCAGGTTTTCTCTCGGCTTGTACTGGACGTATATCAACAAATTACGGGAGCTCAGTGCCAGCACAGGTCCGTCCACGTTTCTTCGTTCCTCACTGTTACGCTCATACGCGAGTCGCATCTCACCAGCCTCGCTGTCCCCGAAGAGCCTGTTGGACCTTGTCTGGACTTTCGGCTCGCATTATATCCTTCCAATCGTCCTCAACGGGGCGCAGCTCGCCACTGCATCCCTCATGCCTTCCAGTAACGCCGCAACGCTCATCGACTCGGCAAAAGTAGTCCTCAACATCACGGGCGCAAGCGTAGCAGCACTGCGCAAGCAACTCCCTCAGGCTGTCTTGGCGGTTCACGCACCGTCAGAGAAGAATGAGGACCTGTCACGTGTTGCGACAGAGGTCCCGGCCCCGCCGGCACCACCGCTGGACGTGAACGAAGTGACCACGCCCGCTCGGGATCTGGTCTCGGAGGAGACCGTAGACCCGACGGATAGCGAGACGAACGAACCCAAGTCATAGTTGGACCCCCACTAGCAACTCCTTTCGCCTTTGATTTCCGGTCCGACGGTCAGTGGAGGACAATGTGCATCCTGTACTAGGTGCTGTAGGTTTGATGGTGGACCCTCCGAGCTTTCCGTTTCAGATTAGTCATACTGTGCATATTTATGCGACTACAGTATTGTGATTAAGCTAGTCTAGTGTTTCATCACTATTTGGTACCCGAGAATACCGTGTGGTCGCATCCGGTTCATGAAGACCACAATCACACATGGTGACACACCTAACTGGAAAGTGCCAGCTTGGGTACTACTATATCGTATCTGGACCTTTGCACATGCACACACCTTTGCACATTTCAGAGATCCAAGCGGATCACGGCTTTCCCATTAAAATTTCTTCCCAAAATAAAAACTGTAAATACAGTAGGTTCTATAGATACAAGATCATGAATAATATAGGGGATCTATACAGATTTGTGACTACAAAAAAAAATCAAACTTGATGTCTCCCACCCTTTGAAAAACAAGAAAATAAAAATACTATGCAGTGTGATATAGATATTTTTATGAGTATGTACAACTTGAAGTGCCTGTGATGTGTTGTTGAAGCTACGGAAAAAGTTTATTGATTTTGAGCAAAGGTTGAGAAGACGGTCCGAGATAGACGATCGAGACCAAAACTGAGAAGATCACCGGCCGGTCACCCTGGGAAGAAACGCCAAACGCCATTCCTGCTGTCGTCCACTGGCGTGCTCGTGTCGTAGCGCTTCGCCGGTGCCTCGGCGGGCCGGCGGCCACGTTCTGGCGGGTGCATCGGGCCTGAGCATACTGCCGCGCTCGATGCGCCCCTCGAGCTCGAGCTCGAGCACGGCAGGCTACACGTCTGTCCTTTCACGCCATTACTGGCGTCCGATGCTGGTCCGATGGCCCACGCTGGTGTCGATATTGCCACTTCTTATATAAGCATAGAAAATTTGTTCGAGAATGATCGTCTCATAATTTTTCCAGGACGTAAAACCTTGGCTAGGCTGGCGGCTGCCAAAGCAACTCTATGGGTGGCGGGTACCCATTAGTAGGTCTGGGCCGCCGTGTACCCTCGCGCGGATCTCTATTTACAGGTGGGCCGTTGCAAGTCCGCCAACTTTTGACAGATACATGGTCGCTGCCAGTTCCGGTGGTCCCGAACAGCATCGCGCTCTGAAGAGTCTTACCTAAGTACTCGCTTCCTAACGATGTATCACTTGGATGGGATCATGATGGAGCGGAACATTCTTGCTCCCCTCTCTCTCCGGTGCTGGGGTCTTGACGACACGCCCCGGCTAGTAATCACCAGTGCAAACCTTTCTCCCCTTGCGTCTTCAGATATGCTGTTCCCAAAGCTCCCTTTTGAGCTTCCGTCCCTTCCGGCTATTGAAATGAGCCCTGTGCCAGAATTGATCTTTCTCGGCACCATCAAGGGCCTCCTCTCCTTTGCGATCAATCTTTCCTTGCTGGACTTGTCTCTCGTCTTCATAATTGTTCTGTTAGTCAATGCAAATCCCTCAATCCGGCAGAAGGCAGCAGTTTCCCTAAGCATTCTCTTCCTTGTGTTTGGATTGGAGATATCACTCGTCAATGTTTATGCACTAGTATGTCGCTTCGTCATTCGAATACCGCGCAAATACTCACAACATGAATCCGCAAAGCTATGCTCCCAGCTCTCTCCATCGACCACCCTCGAGCCTCTTACGATCGTCATCATGGGAATCATCAATGGCGTCATGCCCATTCTGACGGATTCGATCCTGCTCATGCACATAGTCCTCGAAAGAATCGAACAATCAAAGTCGCTCTGGCGGCTCGCAATGACAGTGGCCGCACCGGTCTTTCTCAAGTTTGGGCGACTGGCCAACGCCGCGATCTACATTTCCGCCTGCGCCGAGTTCGTGCTAAGCTCCGTCACGTCCGGAGACGGCATTCCGGACATGGACGTCTTGAACGCCGCACAGGCCCGGAGCATGCAGATCGCCTGCACCCTGCAGATGATCGACAACTCGTCCGTCGATCTTCTTCCCGAGTTCCCCCAGCGAACTGACAACGATCGGCATCCGCAGGTACCAACTCGCCCTCTACTATCTCAATGCTCTCGAGCAACGGCGCTCGGCGCTCGAAGGCCTCACCCAATGTACGTCCTCCACCTGCGCAGGCTTATTTTGCTTCTTCTTTCGCGGCGCGCTGAGCCTCTCCATTCGCAGCGGCAACGTCGACGACGCCACAGGGACTCGTCGCGCTGCTCCTCGCGTCCGGCGGAAACTTCCTGCTGCCGATCCTCCTCAGTGCAGCACAACTCGAGGCGTCCCGCCGCTGGCCCGACTCGGACATACCGCGGGACCTCGAGCAGGTCAAGGTGATCGTCAACATCGCCGGTGCAGCTGCGACATCCATCGTTGCGGCGCTGAAGCACTGGCGCGCGTCGCGCATGGCGGCTGCGTTGGCACTGCGGGACGCGGTGGTGGCCGTCGAGGCGAATGAAACGACTGCGCTGAGGGCTGGGCAGAAACAGCCGTCGTATTCCGGGTCTTCGGTGAAGGGCGCAGAGGCAGGGGGAAGAAGATATGTGACTTTTGACGCTGAGCTAATTGACATCGACATGAAGGAAGACCAGGCGCAAATGGCCCTTGTGCTCCCCGTGTCGTAGCCCGAAAACTGCTCTCTTGGGGAGCTCTTTGTAATGTAGAATGACTGCTGTAGGTCTCTTTATTCACGTGCTTTTTCCTGACGTGCGTCTGGAACTGCCTTTTCTGAGTATCCGCCGCCGTGCCCATTTCTCGATTGAGGATCCTAATCGGTCAGGAAACGCGGTTTCATCTCACGTTGATGTGCCACCTCATTGCTTGTTGACTCACGGAGACTCCCGGGCCACTAGTAACTTAGACCGAGATAGACCAGGAAACCATGCTTCATTTGAAGCGAAACGAGTCAACGGATGCCCCACCTCGAAGGGCTTGTTAATATTACAAAAATAGAAGCGAAGTCAGACTTACCGGCCGATCTTGCAGACCGGGGTCAATGCGAAGCGGAACTTAGTTCTTCGAAGGTAACTTGTGTTGCAAAACAGACTTTTATTAAGTAGTCGCGATGATAATGACCCTGAAGAGTGTCCGTGTTTGATATCGTATCGTTCGAGACCATTGTACTACGGGAAAAAGCTAAGGTAACACAAATTATGTATATATTAACGAGAAATGACAGGAGGCCCTCGCCTCATGCATAGCAAATCACCATCACATAAATGTCCTATTCGAGCTGAGAACGAGAAATCAAGTGTGCCCCGTGCTGTTGACGAACGTATTGTAGGCAGGGCAGAGTTTACCCCAAGCAGCTACCGAAGCCAAATTTCTGAGCCCCACCCACGGAAGTAAAGGTGAATAACTCACAAGTTGTGATGTCCTGGGTCCGCACGTCAGGAACATCCTCAGCAAACACGACAGCGAAGCCACTGTAATGGGTCCATCAGTACAAGCAATGTGGGAACACAAGGTAGAACGACGAACGCATCCAAGTGCCAGTCAATGTGGCAATGGAAGAACCACGGGCCGGGGTTGTCCGTGAAGAATCGGATAGTGACATTGTCGCCACTATTGCCAATGCTGACGACATCGCGGACTACGGGATCGACAAAGTTATAGGTTGAGTTACCAGCGCTGCGGACCACGGAGAAAGCATGTCCGTGCAAGTGAACAGGATGCTATCGGGCGGTCATATCCATCAGTGGGCGACGTCATCGGAAACTGCCTGCGAAAAAAAATACTCACAGGTCCACCAACGGCACCAGCAGGGATGGTGAGCTCGACGCTCTTGTTCGGTGCAAGGCCGTAGACGCTTCCCGCAGGAAGAAGTTGCGAGGCGTTCTTCGCGCCACTCAAGATCTGGAGCAACACAGGAACAGTAGGGGCCTGGAAGGGAACACCATTGACAGTGAACTCGAAGAGAGAAGTGTTCTGGGTTTATGTAAGACCCTGCGTGTCAAAAGCAGTGGGTGAAACTTACAAGCACGACGTCCAAATTGATATTGATGTCTGCGCCTCCAGGAACTGCGCTGCCAGGCTAAATTGGTCACGTGATGAGAGGCAGAGAACGTGTAGCCCGTGGAAAATCTTACCACAGGAGTGGAGACGAGTGGCTACGCATGACATAAATCAGGGTCATTATAGATGCGCAAGAGATAAAAGTAACTTACGTGGAGATTAGTCTCTACAAGAGGGAGCTTGCTCACGGGGATGTTCACTGTAGGATCCACCGTCTGATTCGCGGGAGCCCCCGCATAACTAAGAATGGCCAGATTGTTGAGATTGCTGAAGTCCCGGCCCGGGGGCAGAGAACGAATCCCTATTGACAATCAGTCTCGAATTCTATATGTGGACAGAAATTTTGTTTACAATAATTCGCGACCGGCTGGTTGGCGTTAAGCTATAAACACGTGAGGGATGCGTTTCTGCCAGGGTAGGAAATCGCCTTACAATGACCGAGTAGCGTTGACCTGGTCGTGACATTCATTAGTACACCTACAATCAGAAGATCGTTTCAACCTCACGTACCCGCGAAGATCTGGAGAGAGTCAATGATCAGAGGCTTAGTTTCGATACCGTCCACCTCGATCACGGTCAGTTGGTGGCCGTCAATGGAGAATGTGAAGTTAGGATCGCAGGAGATGGACACCACACGGAACCGGTAACTGATATCGCAACACATGTCAAACCACAATATCCGAGAACTAACGGAACACGGACCGTTTGCCCAGTGTCACATTCACGACAGCAAGCGCAGCCGCAGGCCCACCGGGATAGCGGCCCTTGCCGTTAATCAAGGTGGAATTGAACGCACTCAAGCGCATGTCAACACTAACGCGTTGAACAACTGGTTCTGACTCACGGGATCGCGGGAGCTTCCGTCGAAAGGTAGTGGTACCAATCCGCGAGGGTGATAACCGTGCTCTCTGAGAGATAACCTCAGCTGGGTAAACAATTTTTTCCCGTGGCCTATCTTACCATCGTCGACGTCATACAATGCACGATGAGGGTCATTTGGGTCATAAACAACCAAAGGGCCACGCAGACCATCACAGTACTGGGTCTTGAAATGACTGTGGTACCAGTATGTGCCCTGAGATGACGTCATTCAGAATCGCGCGGCGCAAACAAGATACAACGCATACAGCCTGGTCCAAAGCCTTGAAATCGTACAGGAAGCTCTCATTTGGGATGAGGGGGCACTGTGTAACAAAAGAAGGGCCATCCACGTAATTGGTGTGCTTTTGGAATAAGCCATGCCAATGCTAAGAATAAATGTTAAGTTCGTTCAGCGCGTCCCTGTAAAGGGACCTACAATGGATGTCGCCAGGTTCATGGTCTTGTCCTTCAGTTGATCCGCGACGTTAATCGAGAATTCAGCGTCCTGACCAGTGTGGTGTCAGGACTAGGTGACAGGAAACCTACTACGGAACCTTACCTTCTTCCCTACAATTAGTGGGCCAGGAAAGGTATCCCCTGCGAGAGTGACACTGCGGATGATTGTATTGAGTCGGACATGATTCTAGACAACGCCCTAACAGGAGAAACTCACGCGCGAGGGAAACCATCAGGGGATATGTTGTCAGTTGACAATCTTGAGGGTAGCACCCGGGCCGATAGAAGCAAAGACACTTCCAGAGGCGGCGGCGAGAAGTAAAAGAAGAGAGCGAAGTTGCGACATCGCGAACAGAAACGAAAGGAACGACAAAGGCGATACGATAATACAGCAGAGACCAACCCAGGGTGAGGGATTTTATACAGCCAAGTCGGGCGGCATCGAGTTGATAGTTACCCGCTTGACCCTCTCACATCAGGAGACGGCAAGCACACCGCATTCACTCAGCTGGGTCGAAACGGACCCGCATATCCGGCGCGCATTTGAACCTGGTGAAGGTCATGGGAAATCGCCCATTATAGCACTCGTGACGCGGTGGCCGATTCGTCGAGTCATCGACCCGCGTGATACCACTGAACTGAATAGGAAATGTTTGCACTGGAAATGGTAAGCAGATGTCTCGGAGAGTGTGATCCCATCCTAGATCCCATCAGCGCTACGCCGCCGGCGTTCATAAAACTAATTATAGGCAAGGGGTGAGCGCCAAGTTACGCAGGAGGGATTACGAAACAGCACGCCACCCCGAAACGCGGTTTTGCGTTGATGAACGATCACAATGAGCTGAGAACTATGTTTGACTAAGAGGACACCGGTAGGCCTGAGTCTCCTCCGTAGATCAGTAGCCGCAAGATAAACTGCATTATGCGATCGGAGATGATTTTTGTTGTAAGGTTTTGACAATCGAATGGCCGAAACGCACTGGATCTTACTAGCACATCGCCACTGAATGCAATCAGGACCTCGTTTGCGATGAATACGGAGAATATCGGCGCCACAAGCCATTTGATGAATCAGCAATGGGTCGACCGCATAGCATGCGGTCAAAAAGTGCCACTACAACAGAGCCGGAGATTACGAGAGAAAATGCGCACTCTGTATGGCAGATCACTGTAATTCATGGTGCCTATGAATATTTTAGACTGTAACATTGTGTGGATGCCGAGGAGGTAAGCAGCATGACAGAGCCATCACGGTGTACAGTATTCGAGAACCCATATGTTCGTCATATCGGTTCCTCGCCAACGGATGTTGAAATTGAATGGCAACTCGGATTTTAGCAAGGTTGGTCGAGGAGGGCGCAGCGGGATCCGTGCTCGGTAAGGTGCGAACAATTGACACAACCAAGGGTGACTTCAGACGTGAAGAAGAGGCCACTAACGTGTGAAAAATTCCCTCTGATTCCTTGACCGTAGACGGCGGAGTAACACCACATATTCCATAGCAATCTGAACTTATGACCGGCATTGGGGGAGGGGGGTGTTGACAGCAAATATGCATGGAGTGCGTTTAGGTCGAGGGAATACTGAAATGGAACGATATGACAGCAACAGGTAGGATATAGGGAATCTCGAAGAGAGTGCGATAGGTTTTTTTCAAGCGGAAGCTCAAGACAACGCACGGGCCGGTCCGCTCTGGACCGGCCTCAATTGACCTCCGATACTCTCTACCATGCTTCCCAAGATGCTTCCCGTCGTTTCGCACCATTTCCAACTATCAACAATGAATTCACACTGTAGAGACTATGATGATGCATCGCGGTTGAGGCAACGCAATATCTGTACCACACAAGATAGTAATTTGACAGTGTGTACATTTGTGAGGACACCGGTACAGAGTGCGAATGGCCTTCCCTCACCTGGAGACCATATAGAGTTTAGGCGCAGGAGACTGGGTACTGTATATGAGGAACGCGAGAGATGGAGGTTCCCAAGAAGAGCTGTCTCCTAGATATTGTTCATAGATAACCGTTAAGCAACAATGTATTACGATTATCTAATACATCGGTCTAGCCGGACGGTGTCCGTTCCGGGCTGAATGATCCCAACAACAGACCTCCCAACCAACAGACCAACAAGAACAGACCAACAAAAAAAGACCAACAAGAAGCACCCTTCCGAATTTTGGAACATCACTTCCTTCTGACCGGACCCAATTCTCCGGCTAATCACGAGTCTACAAACTGAACGCGATGTCTAAGGGATGCTCCATGGGGTGCGCCGCCTCGGAGACACTGTACCTGTTGATTCTGCAAATTGCGAACCAGACTCAGACATAAACACCAACCCTGCAGACTGGGGTCAAGGTAGTAACCCACGTAGAGGGTGGTAAATTTGTTCCGCCGGAGGTCCGAGCGGCGGTTGCGTCCGCTGCTCGGCCTCGGGCTTGTCCCGTCTCGCCCGCACTAATCCTTGGAGTGCCCTCAGGCAATGTACATTCTCGGCTTCGTCTATTCTCGTGTGCTCTGCTCGCTTCTACCATCCCATTATTTGCAGATTTGGAAAGCTGCCCAAGGCAGCTATGATGTGTGCATGCTACTGATTCTCCCGAATGTTCCCGCGCAGACTCGATTGTTGTTTTGTAACCTCGAATGAGAGGCAAGCACGACGGTCTCACGATTGCCTGGCTTACTGTACGACTCCCCGAGTGTCTTACTCACATTCCGATCAATTTTGAAAATACGTTCGATGTCATTGTACTTGTACTTATAAAATGGGCTCAAAAAGAGCCTCAGAATGCTATCCAACGGATTTTTGACCCGTTAATCCCCCGTCTGCTCAAACGCGAGTCCACCACACTTGCCCTCCAGAGTCGTTCACTTACGCGCATTCGTACCTCTCGGCACCCGAGCACGCTGACCGTCTTCAAGTCCGCCCTCGTCATACCGACTTCGCACTCTCGGTCACCGGCACGGACCTTTCTATCATCCAGAGGGTACCGGTACTTGTGTTGCCGATGAGAAATGATTTCATTAAGTACGGTTGCAATTAGAATGAGAGTATTCGCAAGAGTGTCTGTTTTGATACTGTATATACTGTATATCCTGTATACTGTATGTTGGTATGTACGGAAAAATGTACAGTGTACATGAAGATGTATATATTCACGAGAAATGACAGTGGGGTATGATCAGATTGCCATCGCATAACGGTCCTATCCGAGCCGAGTGCAAGTAATTAAGTGTGATTCCCTTTTTTGACGAACTTATCGTAGTCGGGGGCAGAGTTTACCCCAAGCAGCTGCCGATGCCAAATTCCTGAGCCACACGCACGGAAGCAATGGTGAATAACTCACAAGTTCTGATGTCTTGCCTTGGCACATCAGGAACATCCTCAGCAAACACGACAGCGAAGCCACTGTAATGGTCCACATCAGTACAAGCAACGTGGGAAAACATGGTAGAACGACGAACGCTTCCAAGTGCCAGTCGATGTGGCAGTGGAAAAACCATGGGCCGGGGTTGTCCGTGAAGAACCGGATCGTGACATTATCGCCAGCCTGGCCGATACTCACGACATCGCGGACTACAGGATCGACAAAGTTATAGGTTGAGTTACCAGCAGCTGCGGACCACGGAGAAAGCATGTCCGTGCAAGTGAACGGGATGCTGAACAAGTAAGGCGATACCCGTCAGGAGACGACTTCAGGGACAGCCTACGAAAAATAAAATACTCACAGGTCCACCAACGGCACCACCAGGGATGGTGAGCTCGACGCTCTTGTTCGGTGCAAGGCTGTAGATACTCTTCGCAGGAAGAAGTTGCGAGGCGCTCTTCGCGCCACTCAGGATCTGGAGCAACACAGGAACAGTGGGGGGCTCGAAGGGAGCACCATTCACAGGTGAACTTAAGGATAGAAAAGTCCTGGGTCCTTGTAAGACCCTGCGTGTCAGAAGTAGAGGGGACGAAGCTCACAATCTCGACGTCCAAATTGATATTGATGTCCGCGCCTCCAGGATATGCCTTGCCAGGCTGAATTGCGCACGCGGTGAGAGGTAGAGCGCATGTGGTCTGTAGAAAATCTTACCACAGGAGAGCAGTCAAGTGGCTACGCATGATATAAATCGGCATCATTATATATGCGCGTAAGATACAAGAAGCAACTTACGTGGAGATTCGTCTCGACAAGCGGGAGCTTGCTGACGACTGGAACAGTAGGATCTACCTTTGGATCCGCCTGACTAGCCCCGTCATAGCGAAGAATGGCCAGATTGGTAAAATTGCCAAAGCCCAGGCCCGGGGGCAGAGAACGAATCCCTATTGACAATGAGTCTCGAGTTCCACACATACTTGTGTACAGAAATTTTACTCACAGTAATTCGCGACCGGCTGGTTGGCATTGAGCTACAATATAACAGATGAGGAACGCGTTCCTGCTACAGTTTAGGAAATCGCCTTACTACAACAGAGTAGCGTTGACCTGGTCGTACGTTCATTAGTGCACCCACAATCTGGAGATCTTTTCGACATCACATACCAGCGAAAATCTGGAGAGAGTCAACGACCAGTGGCTTGGTTTCGATACCATCTGCCTCGATCACGGTCAGTTGGTGGCCGTCAATGGAGAACACGAAGTTAGGGGTCGCAGGAGATGGATACAACGCGGAACCGGTAACTGATATTGCAAAACATGTTAAATCACAATACCCAAGAACCAACAGAACACGGACCGTTTGCCATGTTTCACGTCCACGACGGCAAGAGGAACTTCAGGCCCACCAGGATAACGACCCTTGCCGTTAATCAGGGTGGAATTGAACGCACTCAAGTGTGCATGTCAACACCAACGCGTTGGAGAACGGGTTCAGACTCACGGGATCGCAGGAGCTTCCGTCGAAAGGTAGTGGTACCAATCCGCAAGGGTGATAATCGTGCTCTCTGCGAGACGGCCTCAGCAAGGTGAACAATCCTTTCCTGCGGTCTATCTTACCATCGTCGATGTCATACAGATGGAGATGAGGGTCATTGGGATCATAAACAACCAAAGGACCACGCAGACCATCACAGTACTGGGTCTTGAAATGACTGTGGTACCAGTACGTGCCCTGAGATGACGTTATTCAGAGTCGCGCAGCGCAAACAAGACATAACACATACAGCCTGGTCCAAAGCCTTGAAATCGTAGAGGAAGCTGTGATCCGGGATGATGGGACATTGCGTGACAAAGGAGGGACCATCCACATAATTGGTGTGCTTTTGAAATAGGCCATGCCAGTGCTGTAGAAGAAATGTTTAGTCCGTCCAGCGTCCCTGAGAAGTATGCTTGAGGGATGCCTCACGATAGATGTTGCCAGGTTCATGGTCTTGTCCTCCAGTTTATCCGCAACTTTGATCGAGAACTCGGCATCCTTTCCGGTGTAATGTCAAGATTGGATGACAGAAAATCTCCTGGGAACCTTACCTTTTCTCCCACAATTAATGGGCCAGGAAAGGTACCCCCTGCGAGGGTGACACTGCGATCGATGACGTTGAGGCGAATATGACTCCAGACGGCGCTATTGCGGGGGGAACTCACGCGCGAGGGAAGCCATCAGGGGATATGTTGTCGTTGACAATCTTGAGGGTGGCACCTGGGCCGATGGAAGCGGAGACACCTCCAAAGACGGCAGCGAAAAGTAAAAGAGAGCGAAGTTCAAGTTGCGGCATCGCAACAGACACGAAAGGAACGACAAAAAGGACGACTACGACAGCAGAGAACAACCCGGGGTGAGGCATTTTATAAGGCATGTCGGGCGACATCGAAGCGAAGACGGCGAGGCAAGCGGCGAGGGACCTTAGATGCCAAGCACGAACGCTCACTAGTGCTCACTCAGGGCAGAAATCGACCCGTCTATCCGGCGCGTGATGGGAAGTGCCATATATGGGAATCACTCATTAATCAATCACAGTGATGGTTGGTCATCGAACAGTTGCTCCAACAGCATGACGGTGAACTGGATGGGAAATATCCTCACCGTAAATGGTAACACATACAAGGGTGATCTCGCCAGCGCCACGCCCACTGGCGTTGTGTACATAAAACCCATCAAGGGCAAGGGGCCCGAGCGCCAGGAGGCTCCACAATGGCTCTTATTTGCTACTGTATCTTCAGGAAGAAATATACCACCAATACAGCACCCCAAAGCGCGGTGTTCGGTGAAGTCGGGCACTAGTAGGTAACGATAGACCTTGAGATCCACACTGCACACTGCGACCGGGTGTAATAGACACGCTGGACCAGAACGCTTCGAAAACCCTTGGTTGCGATGGAGGCGGAGAAGTACCGGCACGAGAAGAAGACATCTGACGAGTCAGCGATGGACCGGTGCCTTCAGAACCTTCACAGCGGAGCCGGAATTCACGGTTGTTTTTTCTGTAATATCACACATTGGACTTCTCAGGGCTGTATGATCTGTATGGCAGATTATTCATGTGCCTGAAGAACTCTCGTTGTACACTAAAATGATCAACCAGGCAACCCATACATCTGGCCATACTTGCAATACATTGTGTAAGTCGTGGTGCGTATGATCCGGGCCGGTGGTAAGCAGCTCAATAGATAAACACCGTGACGGCGCAAGTTTTGATATCGTACTCATGCTTGTCTTACCAAGGGCTCCCCACCATTGCAGTACAAATTGAATGGCAAACTCGAAATTGAGGAGAGTTGGTTGGTATTTGGTAGAGGCTTGGCCAAGGGCTTGGCGGTATTGTGCTTGATAAGGCAAGTGATGTACGCATGCTTGGGTCCAGAATGTCGCAAGTTCTTTGGGCAGAAAAAAGAGACTGCGGGTGAGTGAAAATTCCCTGTGACCCTTCCATGAAGGCACGATGAAAGGGCATGTTCATTCCACAGCACTCTCTACTATCGGCGGCATTCCAAGTCGAAAGGGCTGGTGAGAGCCTGGGAACACATACGCTGGGAGAGCGCCAATTGGGCCGAGAAAAAGACCGTGCTATAACAACAGGTCGAGATATAAACAAACTAACAGATAATGGGGAAAACTTTGTACAGTGGAACACACGGCGTGGTGCGCACGCACATGCTTGTCGTTTTTCAGAACATTTGTGGGTACACCAGGGTTGCGGTGCGTTACTCGGGTTGAGGAAAGATTCTTGTACTAACAATAGACCACAAGTCGGAGCCATTTTCTCTGGGTTGGTTGGGCAAGGGCCAACAGAACGGCTGACGCCAGAAACTGAGTTGATCGACATTGACGCATACAGTCAAAATTGTCATCATGCATAATGAGGTAGAGCTATTTTCGAGTCGTCAAGGAGCCCCATCAATATGAAAATGGCCCTAAATCATTATGCGTTATGACAATTTCGACTGTACTATGCCTGATCACTCATTCGCGGCCGGACGGGACCACTGAGTCAAACGCATCAATTTTCTCACTTACCTCTGGCTCAATGTCCACCAAATTAAATAAGCAATGTACTCCTTAATGTACTCGAACTTTTTGTTTTTGTTAAAATCTTGTTGTGTTGCGAAGTTAGAATAAAGGCTCTCTTTCACGCTTGCCGACCAACTGCCATGTCGGGTTCAATTTAGTGGCTGACTACTTTCCGAAAGTGGAGCACGCGAGTGGTCCCTCTACTCTAATCTTCAAAATGCAACCCTGACTAAGCGTGACCGTCAGCGGTCCCGTCCGACCCGAATGAGTGATCAGGCATAGTAGACGATCAGTTGAGCTGAATTACAGGCGATCCCTTGGGCGATCCAGAGTAACGCCCACTCCACGCGTAGTGATCAAACTCGGACTTTGCCATGCGCTGGTTACTGTAAATTCAAGTTGTCCGATTTTAATTCCAAATACTTCAATACAGATACATCCAAGGCTCCAACAAAATAACCTTCAAGAAAACGATTTTAAGAAACGATTTTTAGATATGGACTATAAGATTAGTGCCCCGTGAGGTTGGCCCACGTGTTGTAAACGGGACAAAGGTTCTTCCAGGCAGCTAGACAAACCAGCCTCGATGAGTTACAAGGAGCATAGGCAGGGGAACAACTTACCGGAGATGCTGCCAGTGAAGTCTGCCGACGTGTCAGGGACATCCTCGGCAAAGACAACTGCAAAGCCACTAAGCAGAGCACCTCATCAACACAAAAATCATGACAGTAAATAGGAATATGACGGACTTGGCCAAGTGCCAATCAATATGGCAGTGGAGGAACCACGGGCCGGGGTTGTCGGTGAAGAAGCGGATGGTGACATTATCGCCGGTATTGCCGATACTCACGACATCGCGAACTATTGGATCAACGAAGTTGTAGGACGAATTCCCAGCGCCACGGACCACCCAGAAGGCGTGCCCGTGCAAATGCATCGGGTGCTGCGTCGGATCGCGTCGTCAGAATAATGGCGTCCCAACGGTCACTACTCGTTGTACACTCACCGGCCCACCCGTAGCACCACCAGGAATAGTGATTTCGACACTCTTGTTTGCATCGAGACCATAAACGGTGCCCGCGGGAAGAAGATCGGAGGCTTTCTGTGCACCGCTCAGGATTTGGAGCAACACGGGAACAGTGGGAGGCTCGAATGGGAAGCCATTGATGCTGAACTGGAAGCCGTTGGGAAGAGGGGTCTGATCCTCGAGTGAGATCATACGCGTTACAGAATAAGGACGGTGCTCACGAATCCGACATCTAAATTGATATTGATGTCCGCGCCTCCAGGCTGTGGCAAACCAGGCTAAATCACGGTGAGAAACGTAGCGGGAGTTATCAGAAAGGTAAATCCCACCACAGGAGTTGCGACAAGCGGCTAGGTATGGCTGCAAATCAGCGTCTAATCTAGAAGAGTCGACTGGGAACGAGCAACTTACGTGAAGGTTGGTCTCGACGAGTGGCAGCTGGCTCACGGGGACGTTTACATTGGGGTCTGCGGATGGATCCGCAACAGGAGCTCCTGAATAGCGAAGAATGGCTACATTGGTGTGGTCACTGAAATCGAGAATCCGAGTCGAAACCTTGGGCAGAGCACGGATCCCTGTTCGGCTGAGTCGGACCAAACTACAAAAGACCATGACAAGCGAGGCACTCACAGTAATTGCCGATTGGTTGGTCGGCCTTGAACTATATGCGAGTGAGGGAAACTTTCAGACAAATCGACAAAAGGTTTGGCTTACAACAACGGAATAGCGTTGACCTGTCAAGAGACCGATTAATAAAGCGGCAAGAATCGTTTTAGTCACGCATACCAGCGAAGAGCTCGATCGAGTCGACCAATAGAGGTTGGACGTTTGTACCCTCCACTTCGATCACGGTGAATTGGTGACCATCGATGGAAAACAGGAAGCTAGGGTCGCATGACATAGAGATCAGGCGGAACCGGTATCTGATGCGACAGGGTGTGTCAATCCTACTCCGAGACAGGTGAAAAAAATCAACACCCACCGTGTGCTTTTGTAACTGAGACAACTGCAAGGGGTACGTTCTGAGGACCACCAACGTAGCGACCTTTGCCGTTAATCAGCGTCGAGTTGAACGCACTACAAAGGTCGTCAGCATCGGAATTTCTGCAAAAAAACTTTGGACTCACGGGATTGCTGGAGGACTCGTCGACAGGTAGTGGTACCAATCTGAAAGGGAGATGATAGTGTTGTCTGAAGGAGAATCGAGTCTCAATTGTGTGAACGATTGTCCCAGGACACCAATGTCTTACCATTGTCAACATCGTACAAACTCTTTTGAGGATCGTTCGGGTCCTCAACAATAAAAGCCCCGCGCAAACCATCACAGTACTGGCCACCGAAATGACTATGATACCAAAACGTCCCCTGCAATGATGTCAATAAGAACTCGCTGTGCAAGGAAAGAGAAGTACCGCTTGGTCCAAAGCCTTGAAGTCGTACGTGAATGACTCAGCCGGAACGAGAGGACACTGCGTGACAGATGCTGCGCCATCCTCATAATTCGAATTCTTCTGGAAAAGGCCGTGCCAGTGCTGCAGGGGAAACATGTCCAGATTACGATTTGCATCCGGAAGAAACCGAGATCTCACGATAGAGGTAGCCAAGTCCAGTGTCCTGTCGGTGAGGAGATCAATAACATCGATCGTAAAATCGGCATTCTGCGGAGCGCCAAGTCAGAACCAATCATTGCGAGCCCTCTAACAAACGTCACCTTCTGTCCTCGGATTACCGGGCCGGGATGAGTACCCCCGGCGAGTGTGGTTCTGAGGCGTCGAACGCGCTAAGTTCAATGTCACTCTGGCAGCGACTACAAGGAACTCACTGGCGAAGGAAACCATCGGGGGCGATCTTCTTATTAACAATTGGAAGGACAGCACCGGGACCAATAGAAGCAGAGACACCTGCAGAGAGGACGGCAAGGAGACAAACAAGAGAGCGAAGTTGCGACATTGCGAGAAGGGATACCAGTGATGAAGAGAACCCGACAAGCTTGGGGGTAAGACCCACTCGGGGTGAGGCATTTTATACAGAAGCCAGGGTTGCGATGAGACTAAGGTTGCCCGCTTGACTAAAGATAGTCGTGTACTGATCTAGTCACTTTGAGATCCAAACGGGGCAAGACACCTTGCCATCATGCGCGCTGGGCGACAGTCTAAACATTGCAATAGACGTGTCTATCGCATAATAGTAGTATGCACCTACCGTACGACTGGTAGCCATGCGAATGATCCACGGTCGTGCCGAGAATAGCAAATACACCCTGTCGTGGCAGCAGGACCCATCAGACATCTGTTGGTAATCCCAACTTGGACCAAGCCGAACACCGGGAATGCCAAGAGGAGTAGGCTCAGATTGGTGGAGAAGCTAGTATTTTCACTCGCCACGTATTGAACGCGCATGTGGAGCCCCAGGCTGGACTTCTAAAAACAGCTTCAGTACAAACTACACCGCGGGCATTTTACAATGTATTCCGATTCAGTCCCGTAAATCTGACCAATGTGATTTTCAGGATTGGATCGTATCACAATGTCTGCAGTTCCAGGGGCTCGGGGGGTACAAAGCGCGACTAGCACAGCGCTTAACGGCATTGTGACGTCGTTTCGGGGCTGGGGAAATGCAATGAACGTAGAACAACTCATCGGCCAGCATGGTCAACTCGGTCGATTTCGGGAACTCCAACCGACGATACGTCTTACAGTAGTAGAATTTTTAATTATTAGTCCTGATGAAGAAGGGGCGCCGGGTGTCTCGCCATTTCGAGTGGGTCTCGGAGTACCGTGACGCGCGGCCTAAACCAAATCATAGCGTTTTCTCAATGTTGCGTAATGAGGAACACCAACCGGCGGTTCATTCAAGGACCTGGTGTTTACGAATACTGTATCCCGCGTTTGTATGATAGTGCCCGGAGCAGTACCGTCATGTAGAGCGTCGGTGTCGGGTGTCGATGAAGAAGAAGTGCAGACTTGTGGTCGTTGCTTGCACCTTTGTGTGCTTACGCAATACGCACTCTCTTTCCAGCTTACCAGACATGCCCTAACTGGTTAAGTCGTTCGGAGACATCAGAAAGGCCTAAATCCCCTTGTTGCTGAAAGTTGACACAAACATGCACCTAGCCTCAGGCTCGAAGAGTCTGGATACAGGGATGAACGGCCCAAGGATATATTCCTATCTTTTTCTGTGCTGTGGCGGCGTGGCCAGACCTGGCCAGACCTGCTCTGATTCACTTCAGACCGGCCCGGGTTGCTTTTTTGCCCCTGTTGTGCTATGAGACTCACACCACACCGTCTTACCGTGACTTAGTTGCAGGCTCAGTTTACGTTCGCCATTCTCACCCACACACTCATGTAGCAAATTTCGGCCAACTGGAAGAACTGAGACTTAGGCGGTTAACCCGGAACGCAGGCGCCGAATCAGAAACAGCGCATACGATACAGTCTAGGATACAGTACGTATGCGATCACGCTGCGTGCTATGCTGTGGTACTTGCTCTCAGGTACTCAATCTTATGTTACGGTGTCTTGTCGTCACATGTAACACGGATCCAAAACGTTGAATGCGTCGCTTCTACCTGGTGCACGTTTGTGCGGTGGTGCATTGGGATACGCGCTGCACGGTCCCCCAATGGCGCCTACTCCTTATTCCCAAGGTCATTCACATCCTTACTGCGGTTCCTCAAATGACTCAAGGTAGGTCCGGATCTGTCTTTTTTGTTCAGGGTCCTCTTGCTCGGAGTGCGTTGATCTGCCTCCAACTTTTCCTACATATCTCGCTTCTGTCCCAAATTCGCCACTATCTGTGATGGCCTGTTGCAGATACCAATCCATCTATGATAACCTCCATTCAAATTCCCTTCGACGGGTCCTCTTCGTTAGACGGAATCATGGTTTTCATTCTCGCTCGCATTTCGAACCCCGCCGGTACCTGCGCCTTTTTAGTCAGCTTACAATATAGTACGTATGCCCTGACGTCCCCACAGTAACAGCGCTCGTCGGTACTATGGTGGCCGTGTGTATCACTCGTGAAGTGCTGAGCCTCTAATGGACTTCGACGCGTAGGTCTCCTATCGCTTCGACTCATGACTCGATAAAAGGAGCTACGTTTGGCCTGGGTGCTCGGGTCGGATAGGCTAATGGACCGTTACATTATTACCTCGTTCGCGTGGAGGTATACCGGATGCGCGTAACAGGCACATTTAAGACCTCTCATCGAAGCGGCGCCGTGGATACTCCGTAGATGGCCTCTCTCCTTCTGTCACCCCGATATGCCTCACCACGCTAACGCCGTCTGCCGCCCCCGCCCTGATGTTGCTTGTCTTGGAAGAATATAGTACAGGTACCACGACATCAGTGGCGGCCCATCTGACTGATTCCCTTAACGCCATGTCGCTTTCTGTCGTAAATGTTTTCGTAACTCGAACTCGGACTTTTCCTGTCGCTGTCGCTCTCGTGTCAATTTGTCTAGACTCGAAGGACCCCGCACGGAATGCAAGTTCACAGCGCAATTAGAGGCATTTTGCATTATTTATGGGAGTAAGGTTGCCCGGTGGTCCATGCGGTCTCCAAGAGTAATATCTAAAATGGGTCTTTGGTGTGACATTTTCCCTCCGGTTTCCACGCCATGTAATCTGGCTCATCGGTATCCGTCAACACGAGCTACTACTGTGGTTGCACCCCCGGCCTCATTACACAAATCTACAGCACAAATAGCGTTTCCTGACCCAACAGACTTTGCTGGTCATCTCACACTGAACTAGGTTGCTGCGCTTTCATGGTGTCTACAATATGTGGTCGATACGAAAATGGCTGCGGGTAATTTGGCTTCTGACCTACCTAACTGTAGTGTACAGAAAATTTGGAATTGGTTGGTCAGATGGTGATAGCTTGGCGCGTCAGCTGGTGACTCGGATGCGTCAGCCAGATATCAACCTCGGATATGGCAGCCATGGTTCGATTAAACCAGTTTCCCTGCCTCCGAGAGCTTGGTCTTGGAGCCAATTCGGTGGTTGAATACTTGGGGCCTAGCGAGAATCACTGTAACAGCTCAAATCTACGTAAGCGGCATTGAAGTTAGAACCGCCTTCCAAGCTGCCATTCTAGCGCTCACCACCCGTGAGGTGGTGTTGGGACTTCTGACAGTACCAATTCCATTCTTCTTTGGAGTGCCAATACGCCCGCGGAATGATGGATGTCGGTTGTCGCTTCCATTCCAATTCCAGACATTCTCTCCGATGGGCTGTGGATCCGTACGGTACGGACATCGGTACGGACTGCACTGTATGGCTTTGCGCTGTGCGAACGGTACTTAGCCCGCGACTGGGACGCAGCTACCTGTCACCGGCTGCCGGAGGTGAATACTCAACGTTACCGGGTCCCTCGCAGGAATGACCACCGAGCAACAAGGGTTTATCGAAGGCCGTGCATGATTACGGGCGCCACCGAACACGAAACTCTGTCGCCATCGCCTCCGAAAGGAGCTCGATGGCCGAGACATCAGGCCTGACCACCGAGTTGAGGCTACGAAATATTGGTGCTCTGGGAATACCGGGAATCCATTAGAAAAATAAGTGTGTGATTATTCATGACAGGCTGAAGCGAACTCTACGCAAACGCGCTTACAACACGGCATTGTCTTGTTATTGTGAAATCTGGGTTATCGGTCCGTAGAATTGAAATGCGGAATCACTGCGGAATCCCTGAGGCCTTAGTGATGAGGTGGCATTGAGGCCTGAGTGACTAGTGATTGCACGCCTAAAGTTTTTTCTTAGCCTACGGTCACGATAAACGTAAGACTTATTTATACCTTGATTTATACACTGCAAATTCCAGGAACCACTTTTCCCTTGGGCATGGGTCAGTGCAGTGGTTACCCATGTCAACGGGTTACAGTAGGCGGAGAAGGTTTTGGGTGTCATCATGTCATCACTCGCCAACGGGGAGTGCCGAGACAACACGGTCGTCGTTCCTGTGTGGTGGCGGTCGCAGTGGGAATCTTCCGTCTTCTGGGCCGCGCCGACTCTGCCAGCAGCAACCCACGGATCTCTGGGTTTGGTTTCGCCATACACTTTTTGTTTATGTTCACCCCCTGAAATTCTCCGGCCTCGCTGGGTGAGATTTTGTTGCGATCCATTGCCCCAATAGCTTGATGAGAGTTGCCACGAGATCATGAGACAGAAGCTGCGCAGCTGAAGATGGTGTGATACGGTACTACAGTCATTTGCTTCTGTGTTTCCCTAGTTCACACAGGCTACTTGTCGGAGAAGAACGCGATGCAGCATTTTGGTACGAATTTCACCCCGAGGATCGCGAAGTCATTCAACCTCGCCTTCTCGGCAAGAACCCTTTCCAGCCACCCGACGTCCCCTTCCACTTCGAACACGTTCTCGGTTGCGCAAGGGCAGCATTCGCATACGATGGCACCTTCCCATCCTGGTCGCGCGGGCAAGAGTTCGAGTCTTTGAGTGTAAGACGCGAACAGCCGGTCGCCGACACGTACGGTCTCCGAGAAACGTCGCGCTCTGCCGTCTCGAACGCTGAGACGACGATCACCAACGACTTCCCCCTACCTTCGTACTCGACGCCAGACTCAGACCTCCCCGTTCTTTGATTTTGCCTTCGAAATCTCAGCACACGCAAGCGCCTTCGGTGACTCAATCAACCTGGACCCGCGTACACATTGTCGTCCACGTTGCTCCCCTCGGCCTTTTTTCCTACCCCATCTCGTACTCACTCGCTCACACTTTTGGCTGCTAACGATAATCGCGAGAACTTGACTTCACACCCTCCGTCTTCAATCACGCCTGCACCTTTTTCCATGCCGATTTCGTCCGATTTTGAGTGCCTACCCTCGGCGACGGAAGATCGGTCTGAGCCTGAGCCCACCCCCACGTTTCTCGCTTCTGTCCCCACGCTGCCGTCTACTCCCTCGCACGTTCATTCGGCTACCGACAATGACCCTATTTTCGCATCCACGCCCTTCTTTGTTTCCGACATCGTCCACGTCCCTACCTTCCCTCATGCAATCGACTATCGGCCCGAGTCCGAGCACGTGTCTTTGTCCACTCCGACTCCTCCTTCCCTACCATCTGCTCCCTCACTTGCACGCGTACCCACTGAAAATGGCCTCAAAATCTTGTCAGATTCAAAGTGTCTGCCCTCCCCAGTGATATCGTCAACAGACTCGAGTCCGAGTCCGCGTTGGTGTCTGAAATCCCAGCCTTGTCCCTGCGTGTGTTATCGCTCCCTCCTGACTATTCGCCGGCGCTCCTCGTTTTGTCTTCGACCCTCGAGACTTTACCTTCGCTTGAGATTTCGACATCTGACTCTCGAGTCTCTACTGGTTCCGACAAGGGTTCCGATGCAGTCCTACGAGCTCGACTCTACCCCTGCGCATGCGTTTATCGACACCGCCTCGCCGAGTCCCTTCGGGCGGTCGCCTTCGTCATTAGTTTTTCTCCTGTCCGCGCCGCCACCCGAAGCCTTCGGGGATGTATCCTCGTTCCACCATACTCAACGCCGCTGCAACGACTACTCGGAGTCACGTGACTCGTCTCGGCTTCTTCCGTTCCTGATGCCTCATCGATCCCTCGATTCGGATGCCAGGAACCTCCGCCAGTCTACGAATTTTCGTCAACGCTCACGCCCGGTCTCCCACTCACCTCGCCATCACTGCCGCTGTCTCGCTTTGGCCTAGCTCGCTTCAACTTCGCGTTCGCGTTCGTCACCCCTGCAGCCTTAGTTTTGACACTCTTCAATGCATCGACGACCCTTTCCGTCCACGTGCGCAAGTTCTGGAGCAATAGTCAAGTCCTCTGCGGCACTCAGAACGGCACCTTCAAGACATCCAAGTCATGCAAGATTTCCGCGCAACAACTTCGACTCGGGCAGTACACGCCCCGCGGCTCGCGCCCCGTTTTTGATCCCGGAGGGTTAGTTATAGCGTCAGAACCAACACACGAAGACTCGGCGACAACGCTTGCTAGTGCAAGTTGAAGGCACGCAACGGCTTTATCACATTCTTTCACGTTAGAACTGAGTCGGCGACGCTCGCAAGTGCAAGTCGAAGACATGCGATGACATCGTCTCCATCGCACGACGCCACCCTTCCCGCTACTGTTTAGCTTGCGTTCTCATCGTTTTCGACGCCAGGACCCCTCATTTTTTTAAAGATGTAACTTGACCGGGGACGGTCAAGATTTTGACCCCCCAGGAGATGTAAGGCCAGCCTTCGGGCTGAGCCCGAAACCGCTCATTTTCGGACTCTCGATCGCCTTGGCCACGCGGCCTTTGTCCGTGTTCCCTTCTTATGTTATTTTCCTTTTACTTCCCCTAGCTAGAGGATCCCTTTTGTATAAAAACTTTTACTTTGTATTGAAACAAAACATCGCTCGATTACCTTGTCGATTACCCCCTGTTACCTTAACTCAGTGTGAATATCCCGGAAGTCAGGCCAAACGCGGGCACTCGAAGGACAATCCTCACCGATTTCTTACCCTTCTACTGGGGGTACATCCTCTCCACCTTTGAACTCACCTAGGACCCCTCAGCGTCCGTACGGAACAATCTAAATCTCGGGTTCAGCCTGTTGGTACCGACTGCCCTCCAACACCTTCAGATAATGTAAAGCCTTGGTGGCCACTGGCATACAGTACCATGACACCCAAGTGTCTCGGCTTGAATGACGCGGGCACAAAGCGAGGTAGTAGCCATCCTCGGCGGCAGGCGGGGGCCATCAGCAATTTGACCAAGAATTTGACAGAAATGTTTTCCCCAGTTTCGCAACCCCCAAAACCGCTAAAAACCATAAAAAAACAGTGAAAAATATGCCTATTCTGAGACTTGGACCCCCAGACTGTGGCCAGACCTGCTCCGATTCACTTCAGACCGGCACTTGGTGACCCAAGTCCAATTTCATGGAAACCCGAAATTTTGACGAGCGTGAGAATGTAATAAGTATGTGAACAGTAAGTTACGGCCTTATCCTTTCCTGGGATAAGGGGGTTGTCAAGAAAAATATAATCAATGGCAAATAAATGACATGGCGAATTAGCAAACATTAACTGAGCGAAGTAAGTTAGGCTTCCGAGTTCATCCTGCGTACTGCGTACTGCGTCCTCAGGCCTCAGGCTCGGTTGAGATAACCATTCCACTGTGGAAGATGATTCGCGCGCGCCTCTGACTGGAGTAGTATTCGACAAGGTATTCGACGCAGGTTGTCCTCGATGAAATGGAGCCAGGGATCGCACGATAACATCAGCAATGGCCCATACTTTTGATTTTGGTATCTTGGTCTGGAATGTACCGACGTTACAGTAATCTGCGTGTCTGGCCTTGAACGGAGGGCGCCGGGGCTATGCGTTCACAACTCGATTCGGTGGATGGTCGCGTCCTAGGCCTCTGCTAGACCTCAGGTGCGTGGTGGCCTCATCAATCCACTCTCCTTGATCACTGGCAGCCGAGTGGGGCGGATCACAGAGGAGTCATCGTCCTTACTGGCACGTGGCCCTCAGGCACAGTATCAACACCGACAATAGGCTGGAAAGTCAAATTCCCACTGTTTCCTCCTCGTCCCTCCCCTCGACCCCCGCGTTGTGCGCTCTGACAGACAATTATGCACCCAATTCTACTTGTCCTCATTTCGCTTTTGGGCATATATCTACTCCAGATCGTGTTGGAATTCCGGAGGACCATCCGCAACGTAGGGTACGTAACCCCTACGGCTTTGAGACGAAATAATCTAGAGACACCTGGCAGACACCTCTCGGGTCCTCGCCTCCTTTTCGACCATGAGAGGGTTCTGGTCTGGGCAATTGGGAAATTACTGCCACCAATTCCGTATGTGAGTCGAGGAGGTTCGTGGATGCTCAGGACGAAGCATCAAGGTAAGGACGCGCCGCCACTGCAAGAGATCATTGTGCGAGTCACAGTCTTACGTAGATTTCGCCGCTGCTGGAAAGGACGCCACAGCTATGGTGAGTACTGCATATTAGAGGAGGGATGGAAGTGAAGGACGATGGACTGTCAGGTCACCATGATCCCATGGCCGAGTGCTGTCATTTACCTTGCGGACGCAGCGGTCATCAAAGTAAGGGATTACTCCGCCCCAAAGTGGATGTACCTGATCTTTGGTTTGTGATTTGCAGGAGGTGGCAACTTTTCGTGCCAAGTTTCCCAAACCCGTCGACATGTATGAGGCGCTGTTCGCCTTTGGAGGCAACATCATTGCGTCAGAAGGGGAAGATTGGAAAAGGTACCGAGCAATCTCCGCTCCAGCATTCTCGGAGGTATGTACCTACTGTCGAAGTCACCGTTCTCTTGACGCGATATATAGAGAAATACTCGTCTGGTGTGGGACGAGACCATCCGCATCATGTTCGACCTGTTCGACAATGTCTGGGGAGACAGTCCCGAAATCGTGTTGGATCACTGCGTAGACATTACTCTTCCAGTAAGTCACGTGCGGAACCTCCCGTATACTCTAACGTCTCCGTCAGATTGCCCTTTTTGTCATCGGTGTGGCAGGTAGTCTTACAGTATTTTGCTCAGCCGTTGCATCCTCATGCATGCATCAGGGTTCGGCCGCCGGGTCACGTGGACTTCAGACTTGTCCGTTCCCCCCGGCCACCAGATGCCATTTAAGGATGCGCTTTACATCGTGTCTACAAATCTGATCTTAAAAATGGGTGTTCCTAACTGGGCAATGAAACTGACTGAACGCACAAGGAGGGTGAACCTGGCATTTGATGAGCTGAGGGTTCGTCCTAACTAGGTATCTGTTATGTCCCCAGGGCTGACGCGGCGGACAGCAATATATGGTAGAAATGGTGGATGCTCGTAGAAGCGCTGAGACAAGAGAAGAGCGTCACGATCTGTTTAATGGGCTGCTGGACGCGGCGGATGACAATCCAGATGGCAGCGTTGCCATAACTGAGCAAGAACTCATTGGTAAGTGCCAAATGTTGTACCGTATCGCGCTCACCAAGAAGGTTCTCACTCGCTATTGCAGGCAATATGTTCGTCTTCCTCCTCGCTGGACACGAGGTAGGACCACCCCATTCCACCGATGGTGCGACTGGGAACCGACCCTTTATTTCAGACGACAGCCCATACGCTTTGCTTCACTTTCGCCTTACTTGCCCTTCACCCCGATGAGCAAGAGCGCTTGTATCAGCAAATCAAGGGAATATTGGTCGATCTAAATGGGATGCCTGTATGGTCTATCAGATCAGGAATCAAGCTCACAGAGGAACTGATTTTGCACAGACCTATGAAGACATGAACCGGTTCACGCTCTCCACGGCGTAAGTTCTTCAATCGCCTGTCAGAACGCAAGTTCTCATCCGCTCGGGCCCGAAGCGTCTTATATGAAACGCTTAGGATGTTGTGAGTGCATATTTTAATTAGGCTCTGGAGCAAGGCTGACTGCGCATCTCAGTCCGCCAGTACGTCGAATCGTGTGAGCAGCGGTTCTGAGCAATGACTTAATGACGGCCCGTGTGATCTCAGGTGTCGGCAGTCCTCAAACATGCTGCGGAAGATACCAGTTTGACGGTGGGTAATGCTGACGGCGGACAGACAACATTCCCTATCCCTTCGGGAACACGGGTAGACTTTCATGTACCCGGCCTGCATTATAACCGTATGCTGGGCCTCCGGGCCTCCTTCCATCCCAAGGACTGATTTTTACCAAAGTATTGCAGCGAGATATTGGAAGGACCCCCACACATTCCGGCCAGAGAGATTCCTCGGAGAGTGGCCAAGGAACGCGTTCTTGCCGTTTAGCTCAGGTATGTTTGGTCCCGTCATAACAGCTGGTCATGCGTCATGAATTCGTTTGTAGGTGCCAGGGGGTGCCTCGGGAGACGGTGCGAGCAAACTTCAACTTGGTCGTTGATGACGTGGTGAAGTACTTATAAGTTACGCATTTCTTTCAGATTCTTTGAAACAGAGAGCGTAGCAGCTATCACGATGATGATATTGAGGTATAGAGTTGAGATCAAGGAAGAGCCCGAATTTCTCGGCGAGACATTCGAACAACGTTATGCGCGTATAACGGCCTTCGACCAATTACTGAATACCGCGTAAGTACAGTAATATTCCCGCCCTCCCGTCCGCCAGTGCCTGAGTTTTGTTTCAGCCCCCGCCGCGTGCCGTTGGTATTCAAGAGGCGATGACCAACATTTCATCTGTGCGAATCGCGGTCGTTATCGAGGTTAACTAGAGAGAATCAATGTTCTTGAACGAAAGATGTCTGAGCACGCATTGTGGAGCGCGGGCTAACCCCTCGCCACTACCCCAATTTTCGAAGTGTTCGATGATAATCTGAAACGAGTATCTAACTAGATGGCTGGTCGTATGGCTGGCCGTAAGGAGCTCTCTAATGATCGACCCTGTGCGTGGTCGACGTTCCGTAGGTAGCCACACTGGTCTTGAGACCCTCGTTCTCATGACGAGATGAGAACGGACATCAACAGCCTTACGCGCGCTTAGGTGCGAAACCTTGCTGTCCATCAGGCGCGAGCTTGGTCCCATGGTACTGATTATGGGACTTCGTGACCCATCGTGTCCAAACTCAAACACTATGCGCTTTCCTAGGTTAGGACCGAAGTCTGATTCTCTTGTGCCATGCTATTGGTTTCGGTCCTCGGGCTATCTCTTTTTTAGACCATGCACGAGCTCCCGTCTTCTGAAAATGCAACTGGTTTGTGCGGGCTCGGGCCATTGGGCGGTCCCAACTGAAGTATGGCAAGTACTAGTGGTGTCAGGTGGATGCAAACGGTCACAAGGATGTAGTCCGTGTCGGGGGATAACTCCACACTGGCAACAGGCATGCTCGTCTACCTGGACTAAGTTATTTTCTTTGTGATGTAAGACTCATCAAATATGATGAATATTGGCCCTCTTAAGCCCCATCGCGCGCGACATCCAACATATCCTCGGGATACACCATCTCGTTGATTATCTACTGGACTGCCGATCACAAGGCCGATCAATGTCGGTGGATCGGTTCCCGGTGTTCTTGATACTATCAAAACTGCAGCCGTGATCGCGTTCCTCTCGACTCGGCGAACACAGTGCCTTCAAGTTCTTTCTCCTCTCGGACTCTTAACTTCACCGTGATGCCCGGCCAGGCGATGAGGCTCAAACAGTTCGAATTCCTCCCGTGCACATCAGATGGTGATCCGACATCCGTATCCTCATCCACGACCGCGGTCGCGTCCGCCTCCTCGCCCGCCAACGCAATCGCCGCGGAAAATAAACAGACATTGAGCGCGGGTGTAATCGCCGGCGCGGCCCTCGGCGCGCTAGCTGCCCTCCTCGCCTTCTCCGACTTTTCTCCCCATCCTGTCGCAAATTGTCGGAGCGACAGGTGTCAAAACGAATTCACACTGTGTCACAGTAGCTTAGTCGTGAACAATAAGGTGCCCGAGTCTGCCGCTGCCGGTAGTGGCGAGGAGTCGTGAGACGTCGAAAATACTGAACGTATCGCCGTCGCACAGTGGCGACCCTCATTCTGTCTGACTATTGTACAAAAGAGCCTGATAGGTGAGAGCGAGAACATAGCCCGTGACACTGGGGCGCGGATTGAATGAACCACGGGCGAGCTCGACGATCTCATAGTGCATGCACCATTGCACTTTTGTGACGGCTTATTGGGGCAAATCAGAAAGGCACTCAGGGTTTAGTAGAAGAGGAGAGGGACGCGGAATTTCTCTGAAAGGCAGCAACCGGGGTATCAAGCCCTGATGAACGGAAGAAAAAGCGTGATAAGGGGACGTCGGACATCGCAGAAGGGGACGGCATTTCGTACTGTAGTGGCAAATGCATAGGTATTTCGTCGAGGGTAGAAGAGACAAGCGACCACAACCATTGTCAAGGGACCGGGCTCGGGTCTGCAGTGCCCACATCCCGGCCCTGGGGCTGGTGTAGTGTGGTACTAAAAGCGCAGACCCGCGGACCGACCACACGCCTCTATCATCGATAGAAACGGACGGACGGTATGAGGCGTCCTCAAAATAGACGACCGAGAACAAAACACCACTGCTCACCTCGGTGTATCTATGAAAACGGCATTCCGCTCCTCATCCAGGATAACTCTCCCGCACTCCCATTGCGTCTCGGCGGGCCCCGCGTCGCAACGGCCGGTGAGCGCATAGAATAAGTTACGCCGCATCGTACGCGGCTTTTGAGGCTGTTCGTCTTCCCTTTTACGCCAACACTGGCGCCGGGTGGACCTCTGCGCCTCTGCGGATGCAGTTGCTGGTGTCAGCATCGGTGATTTAGGGGGGGGCGAGCATCATACGGGGGCGGAATGAACCTGGCTGGCGGAGGTGCAGTGCAGACCACGGGGAGCTGAGCGCTGTGTCTTACACATCGGTTTGCGGAAGGGTGATGAGGACTAGAGTGGTGGCCTATATCGGTGTAGGTGAAGGCCCGGGAACTCTCCTTGGGCAACTCTCGGCTCTGGCCGCTAGAGACGGGAGAACTGTCGCCGATTGGGCGCTTTCTTCTATCATATGACACATTGTAAGTAAGGCATTGAGTACTGTACTAGTCATGTGTCATCGATGTGTTGATTTGGGCGTGCACACGTTCACAGGCGGAAACCGAAACGTGTCCTTCGTGTCATCTCACATGCCCTTATCTAGCTCTTTGCAATCAACACAATGACATCCAGTCTCCGGCCTGAGGCGTCCTCCTCGTCCGCTCCGAAATTTCAGCCAGTATTCGAAAGGCCTCTGCAGGAGTATAGGAAGAAGACTGGAGAAGACCTGACTGCCCACCCACTCGCCGCTGAGATAAAATGCTGCGATTCCCCTGCTGCTATCTTTATCGCTTGAAGAGAAAGCTAACTGAATGAATTTCGGAGCAGCGATGAGCGACTCACCAAGTGGCTTAACCCAACCGTGACTGAAAATCCTCAATGCGCTCTCTACTCCCTTAGCGATGGCGCTGGCTCGGTGAGGTACAGGGACCAGGCTACCTTGTTTTCTTTGCCCATTACGATAAAACTCGATGTCTCCATCTATTCAAAAGTATCGTATTTGTTTTATTCTCGGATCGCTCGACTCATGGCCCGCCGAAACTTAGAATTACTGCACCGTTCTAATTAGTCGCTGTTCCAACTATTGTCTTGTATTCTTGCAGTACCTACTTTGATGTAAGACTCGTTTGCGCCGACTTTTAATATTAGGTTTTGTAAGATTTTTTATATCCGAATCTACATTCCGATAGCGGCGCGGACTAGTGGACTTTATCTCCGAGATATTTGGCTGAACGGGGCTGTGCGCTCTCTCCTGATGGCTTTGCGAGTGAGTTTTGCATATTCGCATGAGTTGCAAATGATGGGGATGACGTGGTCAATGAGCTGAATGCCTTGAACGGCATTGTTGCGAATGAGAGAGCGAACGGCATCGGGCCGAAATATGGCCGGGGTGACGATGAAGGTTGGGGATGTTGGATTGTTCGACGTTGGAATTGTCGCTCGAGGCCATGTGAATGTGTTCGACTCTGAACAGGCCATTTGAGCTGGCCGGGATGTCGCCTATGGTCTTGCCGAAGTTATTGATTATCTTGCAAGAGTTGTTCTCCAATATGACTGAACTTCCGGTGCTGGTGATGCGGCCGATGGAAACAATGGTGAGCGCCATTTCAGGCGCATAGAGGGTGTCGCGAAGAAGGACTCGCGTGGTTTTGCTCCCATTGGGAACGTCGATAAAAAGATCGCCAGTACCTGTTGCATAGAAAATCCCATTGTCAGCGGCAGTGATGGCGCGGGGAGGGATGATGCGAAAGTTGATAAAACGCTTCCGGAAGGGAGACATGTGTCTCGAAGCTCCCGAGACGTAGAGTTCGACCTCGGTGTGAGATTGGCGTGATAGTTGCCCCGCGCTGTATGCAAGGTGTTGGGATTCTGAGTAAGGGGAATGTGAAGGGGGGTTATCCTCAATCTCTTCGGTTGCGGCCCAGGCTTCGATATCAGCACTGGCCGATTTGGCGTTGTCGATATTCCTGTTGTTGTCGCGATTCCGATTGATTCGGTTGTTGTTATTGTCGCTGCGGTTCCGGTTGCTGCGATTGTGATTGTTGCTGTTCCTGTTGCGTTTGTCTCTTCTGGGCGGGCGTTGACCCTCCTTGTCGCCTCCTTTGGCCCAGCAATCGGACTTGCAGTGCCCAAGCTTGTGGCAATTGTAGCACTCGACATTGGCTCGTTTGCCGTATTTCTGCCCGTTGGCTGCGAAAGCAGTTTCGCCATACATGACTCTTCGGTCGTATGCGTCGGTTACCAATCGGATTACCCGATCTGGCGAAACTGCCACACCTGCTGTGCCGGCTACTGCCTCAATGACGTCAATGGTGGAGTCATAGGAGGGGGGGAGTGAGTCGAGGATGATGGATGCGAATTCGTTGTCGTCTATATTCCTCCCCACGGACGCCAGTTCCTCTCGCGAGGCCTGAAGTAGGGCGAGATGCGCGCGAGCGTCATCGTTATCCTTGAGTTTGCTTTGTAATTTCTTGCCAAGACCAACGGTAATCATCATCATCTTTGATCTGGTCTGGTAGATGGCTTTGACGGCGTTCCAGACTTCCATGGTTGAGGTCTTGGTCTTGATACGGTTGAAAACATGGTCCGGTACTGATGTCTCAATGAGATATTTGGCGGTGGCCTCTTCTGCTTCCCAGCGTTGGGCCGGGGTTGTACCGTTGATGTCGCCAGCTGCAATGTAGGTCTCTGGAACTGCTGTTCCGGTAAGGTGCTCTGACCAGCGGCGATTGTTGAAGGCCCAGATCATGCGGTCTCGGTAGGAGATCCAGTTCGCTCCGTCCGTGGCTAGTTTGACGATGCTCATCCCAGGTCGTCGTTCATGATGGAAAAAAAGTGAAAGATACGCGTTTGTATTGTTTCGGGGATGTCGGGTTTAGACTGCAGCTGAAGGCCACTGGCAGGTGAAGTCGAGCAGCGTCCGTGTATCCAGCCAAGTCGAGCCGGTCAGGTGACAAGTATCCGCGAGTTGGCAAGCGAGCAAGCGAAGGCGCGAAGTCGAGAGAGGATGGAGCAAGAGAGAAAAGATGGAGAAAGCGGCTTTGGGCTTTGGAGAGGATTCCGATGAGAGAGGAAGAGAAAGGCACACGAAAGGAGATTTCGAGAACGTACATTTTTATACAGGTTTACTGCATTTTTAAGAAAAGCAAGTCCAAAGTAAAACAAAATGACCGAGGAATGGACTGAAAGGGGTGCGCGAGCCCCTATGGTGGAAAACATTCGGAAAGAAAAACAAAAACTAGAAGTAGAAGAAGAATGAATCAACATGAAACGAATCCGCCGAATCTTTCTGGGTGTCCACGAGCGCGGCTGTATGATATGTCCGGACCGGGTACGTCTTGAATGGCTCCTAAGTTGGGTTCACACCGGTTCGGAGGCTGACTTTGGCGACGAATTTCTCGCCACGCTCGCGGATTTCAACCCCACCCCACCTCTGGTACATCGATTCCGGGGACGTTGAAAAATAAACCAGTGGTGTGGTCCGCTGGCACATGAGGGATCCACCCTGAGGTACATGTATTAGTAGGAGCCATGTTGCAGGGATCGTGAGTAGTAGGACATTGGGGATTTACTACAGCCTGTACTGACTTGAAAATAGCTGCCGCAATAACGCTACAATTGACGATTGCTATATGAGTTATGCTACTACTAATAGAAAACAAAGGGAACAATGGGGGTCATTCACAATAGGTTACAAGTCCCACGAAACGTTTCCCTTAAACTATGCTGATCGGTACGGTGTTACCTGCATATAGACGAGGACCAAAGGAAGATGGTGAGAGAAAAGTGACGTTCATTCAAGTACTCGCACGCTGGCATCAACCCTGGCGGTACCAGGACATCTGGTAGTCGGGCATGTCTTTTGATTTTATTTTGGTAGGCACAGCGGGGGCCGCGGTATTCAAAGCGCCGGGAACAGGTTCGAGCGGTATCTGTTCTGCTGGTATGAACACAGATGGCTCAGCCATTGTCCTGTCCTGACACCGACGCCACGCCAATCGTCGTGGAGTGCATTGTGCTCTGGACGCCATGGGCTTCGCCGCCCTGGTAGTTTGAAAGTGGAAGTTCTGCATGGAACCGGGGTGGCGGATCCGACCTGGATGTTCGGATAAAAGGAAAGATGGTAAGGAAGTGGGTTTGAGGCAGACTGAATGCACTAAGCGTACGAGTATTCGGTGAGAGATCCGTGTTTGGACAGAGAACGGTACATGCGAGCTGCGCAGATGGACCTTCAGCGATAATGTCAGTAACGGCTGGGGAGAGAAGATCCAAGGAGGACAAACACTATGGTGACTGTAGGGGAGGGCGCAAGAAACATTAGCAAGATTTTTCTCGGCGGTGATTTTTCCGTCGCGTACCTCCAACTCCGGGAAACATCTATTCGGTCACAGTCAGATTCAGAATAACAGGACGAGAGGAACATGAAGGCCGTACTTCATTCCAAGCGTCTATTAAAGTAGCCATGAGCAACTAATTCTCTGATATTCACAGCGGAAATAATACCATTTAAATCGAGACCGAAGAAAACCTGGGAACACCGGTGTAAATGCAAGAACTTCTAGGGTTGAAAACGATCACAGACCACCGGTGGTATCTCTGCGATCGCTATCAAGATCATCCAAATGATGCACTGAGACGGCCTTCAGCGCCCCCGAGGTGAACAGTAATGGAAGGGGGTCACCTGTTTATAAAGCAGGTGCCACACGCCGGTTGAACCTCCATGCGTGTGTCGCAGGAGTCCGATCAGCATGATAACGAGGAGGATTGCGTCGACAGAAAGAATGGCAACGACGCTGGCCAGACCACTCTGCGTCTTCAGGACAATGCACGCCCCAAAAAGCGAGTTGTACGTCACTTCAATCTTTCGAGCACACGAGTCAGTAGTTACTCTCGCAGTGAGACACTTTCCTAACCCTCGTTACAGCTACATGCACAAAAGTGGTGAAGACGTGAGGTGTTGTGTAAAGACCAGGAGTATGAAACGTACTTCGTATGTGGAACGCGAGACCGGTTAACCACACGGAAAGTGCGATCGAAGACACAACGACATTGCGACCCCAGATCGCGATTCTGAAACGAGCCATATTCAGCCCCTTGGGTCTCCAGCTGTATAGTAAATGACTTGCACGCGTAATACGATGATGAGAGACGCGAATCCCCAGCTGATATACGACAATGCCTGCGTGGGTAAAGCGGCGCATCAATGAGGTGTGAGGGGGCTCTCCGGCGATGAGTCCTCACAAAGTTCGCAATTATAAACGACTGAACGAGATATGAGCAGTCACCTTTGGTCGATAAATGTGCTGGGCACTCACCTGGCAGGGAACGTGTCCAGCGTCATTGTCGATAAAGAACATGATAAACATGAGAAGAAGGGTATAGCGGGTTCCAAGATATAACTGCACCGAGTTTAGGGAAGCGTCGATAGATCTATTCATAGCGAAAAACCCACCCATATTGTCCATTTGTAGGGTCGTTTACCCCGTAAGACGTCCAGCTCGAAGCCAGCCGTAAATACAGTCTCCCAACTAAAGGTGTAGATCAATGTGGGCCTTTTCCACATATAAGGGTGAGCGCACATGTAGAGACTGCCGATGGCGTGAAACAGCTTGGTAAGAACGACTAGTAGTTCGTTTGTCAGATATCGAGTCGGAGTCAGTACGATCGGAAGCGCACAATAGTCTCTCAATAAGAGAATGGGATCATCCCACTTTGCCATCTTTGAGGTCGTCGATGTGCGTTCAGAGAAACTGGCGCACCTGGGCCATAGCACAGAAGAATCCGAGTCTATATAGGAGCTCGAGACACCAATCTTGGCGTCAATGCGCAATCCGAACTGGCATCTTGGCTACTGTACTCGGGTGACTTCCAGTGCCAGCGCGTCAGCGCTCGAGTGATGTGCCTGACATGCCCCCCGAGCATGGAAACAGGGCTTCTAGGAATAGCTGCACCCGGTCCTTACAGTAATATGATTCTTGATGTGATCACGACGGCATGACAGCTCGATGCGTTGCCGATTGACTGTTCCGATCTCATACGTTTCGCGCACGCCTCCTCAATGCCACCTTCCGATATGCTAGGAGGTAAAAAAAAAAAAACGAAAGTGAGGAAAGTTTGTAGCAGAGTGAGCTAGAGACTCGGAGAACGCGGTCACGTCAAGTAAGTAGATAACGGATGGGACTAGGTTTTACTCAGGGGAGGCGAGGCGACGATTTGACAGCGCAGTTAGCCCTGTATGCAACCAGAACGAACTCAGAAAGAGTGATCCACGTCTCTGGGCCGCCCGCAGGGCGTTCAAGTCGCTCATCAGAGAGTCAAGAGTATACAGAAAGAGCAATGTCTGCTGTATAAGGAAATACAGTAGTAAATGTAATCGGGAAAGCGACCGAGTCTAGCCGAGGAAAGCATTCACGTCAGGTGGACCGGCCACACTAATATCGTGGTACCAGAGGCGGACCTCCGGATTGTAGAAAAAGGCAGGAGGTAAGGGTCAGACCGGAAGACACAGTAGACGTGAGTTCGATGTGAAATGACTTACCCCAAGGCCCAGATGCGTGCCAGCTTGGGCGCTGGGGATGAGGACGCTCAGAACCTTCTGTACGGTACCAAGGCTCGCGAGGTAGGCGTGAATACTTGTGGCAGGATATGAGCAAGCAGTTCAAAGGCGCTCTCAGGGAGTGATGGTATTGTTGAAGCGGTGTCCAAGTCTGACCAGATCCAAGCCCTGAATGTACACAAACGGCCCGGCGTCTCTTTGATCTGGACATAGGGTTCGAACTTCACACAGAATGTCCCTATCAAATCAGAATGATGACAGACCAATCCCGTCCCAAAACACCTCCCTCTCGCCTATGGGCTCACCATGGCTCTCCGAGTCCATCCACGGTCCCATCTGCGCAAGCACACCAAGCGTATCACCGTGGATCCATGCCGCTGCGGTACCCTAATAGAAAGAGTGTACAGAAGAGACATCGGGAGCGCGAGCAACGATGTGCTGACGGAAAGTCGAAGGGCCACCGAGATGAGGAGGAATCGGAAGTCGCGATTAAGAATTTAAATCCCTCCCTTCTATGACGTGTTCCAGGCGCAAGCTGAGGAGGCAGGAAAGGAAGCTAGGGGGGTGATTGCGATGACCACGATGGCAAGGTCGTAGAGGGAAGCGCATATAGGGAGGATGCGGAACAGGGAGATGGTAACGAAAGGACGTAGAGAGAGGGCATGATGAGGGCGTGATGAGTGGGTAGAGATTGATCAAAATGAGGAGACAACAGCACAGGTAGGCGGATCAACCAGAAAATGAGTATAGAGCTGGCAAATTTCGGCCGAAGGCAGGCATGGTGAGGAGAAACTGGCAAGGAGAGCATGGAAGTCGGAGTTGCCCTTCAGATACGACGACAGGGAGGGAGACGGAGTAGTGCCGAGGAAGAAGGCGCCGAGGGGGTTGGAGCGACGGTAGGAGGATGCCAAGGGTTGTGTGAGGCGGCATGAATAAGGCAAAGGTGTGAGAATAGGGAGAGGGGGGAAACGTAAGGTAGACAGCGGGGTTGGGACGGGGAGATGGTGAGAGGAGGAGCGAGATGGGAACATTGTGAACGCAGTGAGATGGAAGAGCGGTGAGATTGCGGGAAAGGCAAGGAGATGCCAGCAAGGAGGGCGAGGGAGAGGGTAGGAAGGAGAGGAGGGAGAAGGCGCTGGTGGGAGGCAGGGGTAGCAGGAGGACGCCGAGGGCAGCGAGGGGGCAGGAACGGAGATCGGTGGGAGGGGGATTGTGCCCTGAAGGGAGACAAGGGGAAAGACGAGGACGGCGGGGAAGGTCAGGTAGGGCCGTTGCTCACTCACTGAAGGACAACACCCTCCATAGCTTCACATATATGCGGCCGAGATGATGGGTTGGTGACGGCTGACAGCGGCTAGAGACTGCCCGAGGGAGACATTGGCAACTGGAAAACATGATCATTCGGTCGAAATAGTTTCATAGCGTTACCAGTCGCGGCCACACACTGCACTGCAGCCTGGCACAGAGTAATTATAGTGGGCGGGATCGAACATCACCAACAGAAATCTCGTTTGAACACGTCGCGTCATCTAAGTCACAAGCTAAGTCACGTGTGCTACGCGTCTAACTTATCATATCTCGGGGCAGTGCACACGTGGAACTGAACCGACGAAACGTGTTCCTCGTCTCACGTCGCCAGTACCCTTGTCTAGCTCCTCACAATCAACACAATGTCCTCCAGTCTCCAGCCCGAGGCGTCCTCCTCATCCTCTCCGAACTTTCAGCCAATATTCGAAAAGGCTCTACAAGAGTATAAGAGGAAGACCGGCAAAGACCTCACTACCCACTCACTCGCCGCCGAGATAAAAGCCTGCGATTCTCCCGAAGCTATCCTCACCGTACTTGAAGGGAAAGTTAACGAACTGAATCAATCTCGGAGCAGCGATGAGCGACTCACCAAGTGGCTTAACCCAACCGTGAATATCCTCAATGCGCTCTCTGCCACCCTCGGTGAGGGCTTTGGCTCGGTAAGCAAGCTGTCTCGTTACCCGTCTTTGCCCTGACGCGTTGACTTTCAGGTATTCCCTCCTACCAAAATCATCTTTTCTGGAATCGGTATCCTTCTCGTAGTGAGTTTTCTCTCAATCCACCACATGGGCCGTGATAACGCCGTCTCTGGCAGGCCTGCTAAGGACACTGTGGCGAACCGCGACGTGCTAGTTGAACTCTTCGGCGGAATTGAAAGTTTCTTTGAACGCCTCAGGATTTATACCGAGGTCCCACCTCCTCTGGCGGTGACGAACTTACTCGTCAAGAACATGGCTGACATTCTCCAAATACTTGCTATTGCGACAAAGGGGATTAAGGAAAAACGACCGGGTAGGTCCATCTCCTGTAATAAGCTGCACTTCGCCTAAGTTTGGCCAGCGACATTTTTAAAGAAGCTGGTGGGAATGAACGATGATATCAAGGATGCCTTACAGAGGCTTAGAAAATTGGAACAGGGGGAGCTGCTCACGGTGATCGCACAGACGTTAAGGGAAACCAGTGGTCTCCAGGACGGTGTGTAACTCTTTAACTGGTACACAATTGATCTGGAACATCTTCTGGTTAGACACGAAGGAAACAAAAGCGATGATTAAGGAGGTCACGGAGAAAATGGACGCTCGTGATTGTTCGCACCCTCTTGACCTCGTCGCAATACCCTGTAGGAACTCATCTATGATCACAGGGAAGGAGATGCTACTGGACCTCAAAGGGTGGCTATCTCCGTCTGACCCGTCGACAAATTACGCCATTGGATTACGTGACCTACACGAGGAAACAGCAAGCTGGTTTTTAGAAGGCCGTATCTTCCAGGAATGGTTTTCGACCGGTTCCTTGCTATGGATCCATGGCAAACGTACGCTCATGGAAACTTGTCGGTTACTTGTCCCTGACGGCTCCCATTCATAGCCGGTTCGGGGAAGAGCATCCTCTGGTTCGCCATTTCTATAATCTCTCGATACACGGCAGCTCAGTGTTCTGTACCAGCTCTGCAATCGTCCAGCGACTCGTATCACTGTGCGATGACGGAAGAGCCTCTATAGGCGTATTTCTATTTTGATTTTCGAGACGACAATAAGAAGCATCTCCACGACCTACTTCCTTCCTTGCTCTTCCAGTTTGCAGCGCACTCGATTCCCTGTTGCGACCTAATTTCCCGTATTTATTCAACACATGGGAAAGGCACGCAAAAACCCAGCGACGAAGTCCTGATCAATTGTCTAACGAACGTGCTCTCGGCTATGACCCAAGACCCAGTTTATATCATCGTGGATGCCCTTGATGAATGTCCCAATACCTCTGGCGTGCGGCCTCCCCGAGAACGCGTTCTCAGCTTCATAAAAGACCTTGTCAATCTCCGCCTCCCGAATGTCCACATATGCGTCACTAGTAGGCCGGAGATAGACATCTCCATCCGTCTCGAGCCTTTGACATCTCTCCGTGTCTCCCTTCACGACCAAACTGGACACAAGGAAGACATCGCGAAATATATCAACTCCGAGGTCGATGTTGTTGCCAGTGACAAGAAATGGCGGGAGGGCGACAAGGAACTGGTGATCGAGACGCTCTCTGAGAAAGCTGATGGCATGTACGGTGTTTTTGTACTCTCCCTAGCGCTTCCTCTTACTTATCCACCATACAGGTTCAGATGGGTGTACTGTCAACTGGAGATGCTGAGGCTTTGTTTCCCATCGAGGGTTCGGCAGTTCGTAAACGAATTACCCGACAGCTTGGATGAGACCTACGAGCGGGTGCTGAAGGGGATCCCTAGAATGAACCGAAGTCATGTCCATCGTTTGCTCCAATGCCTGACTGTGGCTGTTCGACCCCTTCGTGTTGTCGAGCTTGCGGCGATCCTTACTTTCGACGTTCAGGCGATTGGAAGATCAAGAGCAAGATGGTGCTCTCCGCGTGTCCGAGTTTGATTACCATCGTTGGCAGCGACGGTTCGCGGGTGGTCCAGTTTTCTCATTTTTCGGTCAAGGAATTCCTCACATCGGATCGTCTTGCCACCCCGAGGGAAGATATCTCAGTGTTATCACATTCACCCCGATGCTGCGCACACGACCCTTGCTCGGGTATCCCTTGACGCTCTACTCCGCTTGGACGATCGCGTCGACAGGTCGAATGCTAATGACATTCCTCTCGTTGAGTATGCTGCCGAACACTGGGTTTCTCACGCGCAGGTTGGGAGCGTATCGTCGTCCGTTCTGGATGAAATGAAGACACTTTTTGACTCGGACAAGCCACATTTCGCAGCGTGGCTCCGGAGATATGATATCGACAAGTCACGATATTACCTGTCGGAGTCGCGCTCGGATACTGGAACACCCTTATACTACTCCGCACTTTGTGGATTTTATGACCTCGTCGAACACCTCGTCAAGAAACACTCACAGCACGTAAACGCTATTGGCGGCGCATGCGACTATCCGCTCACCGCGGCACTAATCGAAGGACATATTCGGGTCGCAGAACTCCTATTTCGGCACGGCGCGAACATTGGCGCTCAAGGAACAGAAAGACGGACTCCGCTGCACACAGTAGCTCTGTCGCCTAATAATTTGGCGGTCGACGCGGTGCGGTTTCTGCTCGGTCGTGGCGCAGATGTAAATGCCCAGAAGGCGGGCCCCTCGACTCCACTACATGATGCATCGCGGGTGATGAATCTCGAAGTGGCACGGGTGCTCCTCGACAATGGCGCGTATGTCAACGCGAAGGCCTACAGCGGTACCCCATTGCATTGGGTGATCAATGGAGCCAATTATTGCCCCGACGGATTATCTTTGGACGTTGCACGGCTATTAATAGAGCGTGGTGCGGACGTGAATGCACAAGGCCAGGACCACGACACACCATTACATTTGATATTTTCCGACCAGCTCGAGTTGGCGCGAATACTCCTCGACTGTGGCGCAAATGTCAACGCGAAGAACAAGCTGGGCCATACCCCACTGCGCAAATATCTTGATGAAGCTGAGGGCAATGGTATTCCCGAATTTGATTGGCCCCTTGCACGGCTATTCGTAGAGCGTGGCGTGGACGTGAATGAACGATACGACGGCCAACAAACCCTTCTACATTGGGCATCTGAGTGTCGGGCACTCGAGTGTATGCGGGATCTCCTCGACTTAGGCGCGAATGTCAACGCGGTGGACAAGTCGGGCCAGACCCCATTGCACCTAGTACATCGCCCAGACGAAGGTTTTTTATATGGAGATATCTTCGCCCTTACACAGCTATTAGTAGTGCGCGGTGCGGACGTGAATCAACCAGACAACACGGGCGAAATGCCATTACATCTGGTATTATCAAATCGTTGGGGAGTGAAGCTCGAGCTAGTGCGGATGCTCGTCGACGCTGGTGCAAAAGTCAATGTGAAGGACCACCGGGGCCAGACCCCATTGCACGCCATGTTGGAAGACGCCGAAGACCTCGACGAAGATATTTTCTGTGCTGTACTACAGCTATTGATGGAACGTGGTGCGGATGTGAACGCACAAAACAACGACCACGAAACACCCTTACACCTAGCATCAGACCTTTTGTGGTTCGACAAATGGCTCGAAGTCGTTTGGATGCTTCTCGGACATGGTGCAGATCCAAGTATGGAGAACAAAGAGGGTAAGACGCCATTCCAGCTCGTACGGGAGGTAATAACGCAAGAGATGAAACGACCGCAATCGGAATGCTTTGCCATGCCAGGATATGGCATGCGAGAAGACGTCGCCACGCGAGCACAGCGGCGAGTTGAGAGCGTAGTAACGATGAGTCTACTCTACGGTTACTAGTACTATCAGGTCGGTATCAATACTATGCCAGTGTCCTTCCAGTGTCATGTGTAAACATGTACTAACCCTTGTAATCATGATAGAACGCGAGAAGGAACGCGGTGTCACCGTCTACTCTAGAGAATTGCAGCAGTGAGTTAGTTATATCTTCTCAGACCGCTCGACTCATGGCGTGCATGACCTGTAGTTTGCGCCGGTATCTGGAATTACCGTGTACGTACTATTCCCGAGGGAATCGTAGATCCGGACATCCTCAGGCTTGCGGAGTCTATTCAATTGCCCTACCGCTTACTCGCTGTTCCGTCTGTTGTCTTGCGTTCTTGGTCTGCTTGAGTTTCCTGATATTTACCAATGTTCGACCCGTTGTTTACGCTAACTTCTAATAATAGACCTTTTGTATCGGAGACTAGTTACCTTTCCATAGCGTGAAGGCAAGCGCTAGCGGAGCAGACTAAAATGAGACGTGCACATTCGACTCGGAGTCGCTCGCTTTCAATTGCTTGTGTTTATTTGTTCACCAAGTTTCACTCGTGTTCCCTTCAACCTGGACCCGCATGTAACGTACTTACTGTGAAAGTGACTTGTATTTCATCCCGTTTCTCTCAAGGCACTTGGAGTGCATCAGCTTAGGTCGCTTCTCGCATCGCATCCCTGCTAGTCTCGTGGCTGGTCTGCGCTACCCCTCATATCTCGGCGCACATCTCCGCGAATAGCACCTAAGTCCACCAATAAATTTATAAGGAGCCATGCAAATTGTCGGCTACAATGAGACAAGAGGAATTACATGGTCCGGCTCGCATTTCCAACACATCACCCCGGAGGGAGATACGTGCTGGACGGATGGGTGCGGACGGTGGGCTGTTTGTATGCTCAACCGTCCGGGACAGCGAACGAAAGGGAACATGAGGAGGAGAGATATCACGACGCACGTCAATTTTTTCAGAACCAAGCGTGAGCGAAAATAGACTGAGGGCAAGACCAAGGGAGGAGGGAGCCATGATTAAGTTGTCGTTAAAGTCCCCGCTTCCGTGGTACTTCCCAGAGGTCAAGCTGAAGGGGCAGGAGAGGAAGGTAGGATGGTGAGGGAGCTGGCCGAGATAGCAAGGAGATGGCGAGCGGCGGGTAGCGAACATGTAGGACAGGGCGATGGAGACGAATGGTGATAGATGGCAGGAGACTGACGGGCCGGGGTGAACATGGTAATGAGATGGCAATGTGGGTAAGGGGGCGGTGGGCGGAGCAACTAGACGATGGGCAGAGGGCTGGCAGAGTTCGGTCGAAGGCAGGCAGGGTGAGAAGACACCAGCGAGGAGGAGACAGAGGCAAAAGTTGCCCCCCATATGCGATGACGAGGGGGGGGGAATAGTGCCAAGAAGGTGGGACGAAGGGGGTGGAAGAAGGCGCCGAGAGGGTGGGAGGGGCGGCAAGAGGATGCCGTGGGTTGTCGGATTTCAAGAAGGAAAAGAAGGGTAGGAAGAGGGAGACAACGTAAGGGAGACAACAGGAGCTGGAGATGGGGGACGGGGGCAGACGCGGTGACATGGCAAGAGGAGAGGCAACGGTCGCCTCACAAGACGGCTAGGAGGTGGGAAGCGTGGGGACCACCCATGTGGTACGATGACGCAGCACAAGGGCAAGGAGGAGACGGCGCAGGTGAAGGAGACGGCGGGGAAAGAAGGGTGGGCACACCGGGTAGACAGCGGGATGGGGAAGAAGATGCTGTGAAGGAGGGGAGCCGGGGTACAGTGGAAGGTAGGGCGAGGGCGAGGCAAGGGAAGAGGGAGAGGGAAACGCGGCGGGTAAATGGCGTGCGGGGTGAGGTGGGGAAGATCATGCCTCGTACATGAGGACGAAGAATGGCGAGGGCGGGATGAGATGAGATGAGATGGTAGCGAGAGGGTGAAGGATGGGAGTTGGACCGGTGACCGTTCGCTCTATGAGGTGCCGGCTGCGCTTACTGTAGATGCGACGACAACGAAGGAGGGAGTGGTGCCGAGATGGCGAGACGGAGAGGAAGAGGGGCGGCAAGATGACGCCAAGAATTGTGTGAGTCGGCGGGAAGGAAGGCAAAGGCACTAAGGTTGGGAGAAGGAGACAGCGGGGTTGGGGCGGGGAGGTGGCGGGAGCGAGCGAGAGGGAAGGAATGAAGCGATTATGAGGGCAGTGAGAGGAGGGTAGTGGGACGGCGGGCAGGGCGAGGGATATGTCAGCAAAGAGAGGAATGAAGGCGACCGTTTCCCTCACGTGCGACGGTGAGGAAGGCGATGGAGTGGCGCTGAGAGGGAAGGAGGAAGAACCGAGACCGAGGGCAGCGAGAGGGGAAGGGGAGGAAGCGATCTAGAAAGAGGCGAGGGTGGAAAGAGACAAGTGTGGTGAGGAGATGGTGAGTGGAGACAACAATCACCACTCACATGACGGCGACGAGCCTGGGCACCACGCATGCATGAGGTGACGAAGGTAATAGACGGAGGTGACGACCTCCCTCACGCGGGAAGGGTGGCCGTAGCGGCTAGAGACGGCCCGAGGGAGACACCGATCATTCGGAATAGTGTCCTCAGGCTGGCGTTACCAGTCGCAGCCACACACTGCAGCCTGGCACAGTGTAATTATAGTGGGCGGGATCGAAAATCACCAACAGAGCACTGCTCAACCAATTTTGAACCGGTCGCAAGACTCGCAACGAGATTGTCTCACCACGAACCAAGTCACAAGCTGTCCGGGTCATGTGTGCTACGCGTCTAACTTATCATCGATGTGGCGTTTTGGGGCAGTGCACACAGTGTTCCTCGTCTCACGCCGCCCGTACCCTTGTCTAGCTCCTCACGACCAACACAATGTCCTCCAGTCTCCAGCCTGAGGCGTCCTCATCATCCTCTCCGAACTTTCGGCTAATACTTGAAAAGGCTCTACAAGAGTATAAAAGGAAGACCGGCAAAGACCTTACTACCCACCCACTCGCCGCTGAGATAAAAGCCTGCGAGTCTCCCGAAGCTATCCTCACTGTACTCGAAGGGAAAGCTAACGAACTGAATCAATCTCGGAGCAACGATGAGCGACTCACCAAGTGGCTCAACCCAACCGTGAATATCCTCAATGCACTCTCTGCCACCCTTGGTGACGGCGTTGGCTCGGTAAGCAAGCTGTCTCGTTAGTAAGTTACCTGTCTTTTCCCTGACGCATTGACTTCCAGGTATTCCCCCCCACCAAAATCATCTTTTCTGGAATCGGTATCCTCCTCGTAGTCAGTTTTCTCGCAATCTACTGCATGGGCCGTAATAACGCCGTCGCCGGCAGACTGCTAAAGACACTGTGGCGAACCGCGACGTACTAATTGAACTCTTCGACGGAATTGAAAGTTTCTTTGAACGCCTCAGGATCTATACCGAAATCCCACCCCCTCTGGCGGTGACGAACTTACTCGTCAAGAACATGGCTGACATTCTCCAAATACTTGCTATTGCGACAAAGGGGATTAAGGAAAAACGACCGGGTAGGTCCATCTCCTGTAATAATCTTCACCTCGCTTAAGTTTGGCCAGCGACATTTTTAAAGAAGCTGGTGGGAATGAACGACGATATCAAGGACGCCTTACAGAAGCTTAGAAAGTTGGAACAGGGGGAGCTGCTCACGGTGATCGCACAGACGTTAAGGGAAACCAGTGGTCTCCAGGACGGTGTGTAACTCTTTAACTGGTCACACAATTGATCTGGAACATCTTCTGGCTAGACGCGAAGGAAACAAAAGCGATGATTAAGGATGTCACGGAGAAAATGGACGCTCGTGATTGTTCGTACCCTCTTGACCTCGTTGCGATACTTTGTAGGATCTCACACACGGTCATAGTGGAGGAGGTACTGCAGAAGCTCAAAGGGTGGCTATCTCCGCCCGACCCGTCGACGAATTACAACATCGGGTTACGTGACCTTCACAAGGAAACGGCGACCTGGTTTTTAGAAGGCCGTATCTTCCAGGAATGGTATTCGATGGGTTCCTTATTATGGATCCATGGCAAACGTACGTTCGTGGAAATCTAGCGTCTACTTGTCACAGATGGCTCATGGCTCCCAATGTTCATAGCCGGTTCGGGGAAGAGCATCCTCTGGTTCGCCATTTCTATAATCTCTCGATACACGGCAGCTCAATGTTCTTTACCAGCTCTGCGATCATCCAGCGACTCGTATCACTGTGCGATGACGGAAGAGCCTCAGTGGCGTATTTCTATTTTGATTTTCGAGACGACAATAAGAAGCATCTCCACGACCTACTGCCTTCCTTGCTCTTCCAATTTGCTGCACACTCGGTCCCCTGTTGCGACCTAATTTCCCGTATTTATTCAACACATGGGAAAGGCACGCAAAAACCCAGCGATGAAGTCCTGATCAATTGTCTAACCAACATGCTGTCGACTGTGACTCAACACCCAATTTATATCATCGTGGATGCGCTTGATGAATGTCCCAATACCTCTGGCGTGCAATCTCCCCGACAACGGGTTCTCAACCTTATGAACCACCTTGTTAATCTCCACCTCCCGAATCTATACATATGCGTCACCAGTAGGCCGGAGATTGACATCCGCGACAGTCTCGAGCCTTTGACGTCTCGCCGCGTCTCCCTTCACGACCAAACTGGACATAAGGAGGACATCGCTAAATATATCAGCTCTGAGGTCAATGTCGTTGCCAATCACAGGAAATGGCGGGACGACGACAAGGAACTGGTCATCAAGACACTCTCTGAGAAAGCTGATGGCATGTAAGGTGTTCTTGTACTCTCTCTGGCGCTTCCTCTCACTATCTATCTCACAGGTTCCGATGGGTTTACTGTCAGCTGGAGATGCTGAGGCTTTGTCTCCGATCGAAGGTTCGGCAGTTCGTAAACGAACTACCCGACAGCTTGGATGAGACCTACGAGCGGGTGCTGAAGGGGATCCCCAAAATGAACCGAAGTCATGTCCATCGTTTGCTCCAATGCCTGACTGTGGCTGTTCGACCCCTTCGAGTTGAAGAGCTTGCGGCGATCCTTACTTTCGACGTTACGCGATTGGGAAGACCAAGAGCAAGAGGTGCTCTCCGCGTGTCCGAGTTTGATTACCATCGTTGGCAGCGACGGTTCGCGGGTGGTCCAGTTTTCTCATTTTTCGGTCAAGGAATTCCTCACATCGGATCGTCTTTCCACCCCGAGGGAAGATATCTCGTGTTATCACATTCGCCCCGATGCTGCGCACACGACCCTTGCTCGGGTATCCCTTGACGTCCTACTCCGCTTGGACGATCGCGTCGACAGCTCGAAAGCCTCGAATGCTAATAACATTCCTCTCGTTAAGTATGCTGCCGAACACTGGGTTTATCACGCGCAGGTTGGGAGCGTATCGTCCTCCGTTCTCGATGAAACGAAGACACTCTTTGACTCGGACAAGCCACATTTTGCAGCGTGGCTCCGGATATATGATATCGACAAGCCATATTCGCACTCGCACTCGGATACTGCAACACCCTTATACTACTCCGCACTTTGTGGATTTTATGACCTCGTCGAACACCTCGTCAAGAAACACTCACAGCACGTAAACACTATTGGCGGCACACGCAACTATCCGCTCGCCGCGGCACTATACGAAGGACATATTCGGGTCGCAGAACTCCTATTTCGGCACGGCGCGAACATTGGCGCTCAAGGAACGGAAGGACGGACTCCGCTGCACACAGTAGCTCAGTCGCCTAATAATTTGGCGGTCGACGCGGTGCGGTTCCTACTTGATCGTGACGCAGATGTGAATGCCCAGGAGGCGGACCTCTCAACTCCACTACATGATGCATCGTCCGTGGCGAATCTCGAAGTAGCACGGGTGCTCCTCGACAATGGCGCGTATGTCAACGCGAAGACCGACGGGGGTCGGACCCCATTGCATCACGTGATTGATGAAGCCTATGATTATCCCGACGAATTATCTTTGGACGTTGCACGGCTATTAATAGAGCGTGGTGCGGACGTGAATGCACAAGACAAGGACCACGGCACACCATTACATTCGATATTTTACGACCAGCTCGAGGTAGCGCGAATACTCCTCGACTGTGGCGCAAATGTCGACGCGAAGAACAAGCTGGGCCGTACCCCCTTGTACGAAAATCTTTCTCGATATCAAGATGAGGGATTTCCGAGTTTCGAACTGTACTGGCCCCTTGCACGGCTATTCGTAGAGCGTGGTGCGGACCCGAATGAACACTACGACGGCGAACAAACCCTTTTACATTGGGCATCTGAACGTCGGGCACTCGAGTGGATGCAGACGCTCCTCGCCTTTGGCGCGAATGTCAACGCGGTGGACAGGTGGGGCCGGACCCCGTTGCACCTAGTACATTGCCCAGCCGAAGATTTTTTTGATGAAGACAGCTTCGCCCCTACACAGCTATTAGTAGTGCGCGGTGCGGACGTGAATCAACCAGATGACGCGGGCACAATGCCATTACATCAGGTATTACAAAGAAGTTGGGAAATAGATCTCGAGCTAGTGCGGATGCTCGTCGACGCTGGCGCAAAAGTCAATGTGAAGGACCACCAGGGCCAGACCCCATTGCACACCATGTTCCACTCCTCATGGAACCACGAAGATATTTTCTGTGCTGTACTTCAGCTATTGATGGAACGTGGTGCGGATGTGAACGCACAAGACAACGACCACGAAACACTCTTACACCTGGCATCACACCATTTGTGGGACGAAATTTGGTTCGAAGTCGTTTGGATTCTACTCGGACATGGTGCAGATCTACGTATGGAGAACAAAGAGGGTAAGACGCCATTCCAGCTCGTACGGGAGGTATTAGTGCGAGAGATGAAACGACCCCAATCGGAATACTTTGCCATGCGAGCACGGCGAGTAGAGAGCGTAGTAACGATGAGTCTACTCTACGGTTACTAGTATCAGGTCGGCATCAATATGTCCTTCCAGTGTCATGTGTAAACATGTACTAACCCTTGTAATCATGATAGAACGCGAGAAGGAACGCGATGTCACCGTCTACTCAAGAGGATTGCGGCAGTGAGTTAGTTATATCTTCTGAGACCGCTCGACTCATGGCGTGCATGACCCGTAGTTTGTGCCAGTATCTGGAATTACCATGTACGTATTATTCTCGAGGAAATCGTAGATCCGGACATCTTCAGGCTTGCGGAGTCTATTCAATTTCCGAGTCCCTACCGCTTACTCGCTGTTTACCTGTTGTTGTCTTGTGTTCTTGGTTTGCTTGAGTTTCCTGATCTTTACTAATGTACGACCCGTTGTTTGCGCTGACTTCTAGTAATAGACCTTTTGTATCCGAGACTACCTTCCGTAGCGTGAAGGCAAGAGCTAGCGGCGCAGACCAAAATGAGACGTGCACATTCGACGACTCGGTGTCGCTCGCTTTCAATTGCTTGGGTTTTTTTGTTCACTAAGCTTCACACGTGTTGGCTTCAGCCTGGACCTGCATGTAACGTACTTACTGTGAAAGTGACTTGTATTTCATCCCGTTTCTCTCAAGGCACTTGGAGTGCGTCAGCTTGGGTCGCTTCTCGCATTGCATCCTTGCTAGTCTCGCGGCTGGCCTGCGCAACCCCTCATATCTCGGCGCACACCTGCGCGAATAGCACCTAAGTCCACCAATAAATTTATAAGGAACCATACAAATTGTCGGCTACAATGAGACAAGAGGAATTACATGGTCCAGCTCGCATTTCCAACACATCACTCCGGAGGGAGATACGCGCTGGACGGATGGGTGCGGACGGTGGGCTGTTTGTATGCTCAACCGTCCGGGACAGCGAACGAAAGGGAGCATGAACGGAAACGGGGAGGAGAGGTATCACGACGCACGTCAATTTTTTCAGAACCAAGCGTGAGTAACGATAGACCAAGGGCAAGACCAAGGGCCAGAAGATGAGGAGGAAACCATGATTAAGTTGTCATTAAAGCCCCCGCTTCCGTGGTACTTCCCAGAGGTCAAGCTGAAGGAGCAGGAGAGGAAGGTAGGATGGTGAGGGAGGTGGCCGAGATGGCAAGGAGATGGCGAGCGGCTCGTAGCGAACATGTAGGACAGGGCGATGGAGACGAAGGATGATAGCTGGCAGGAGACCGACGGGCCTGAGGGTGAACATGGTGAGGAGACAGTAGAGGTCGGTGCGAGAAGATGGCCGAAGGGGAAGAGGGAGAATGGAGCGATTGAAAAGGCAGCGAGAGAGGGTGTTGGTGATACGGCGGGGAGGGTGAGATGTTAGCAGACGGGGAAAGTGCGCTGAGAGGGAAAGAGGAAGGAGGGGCGGGAGGGGCGATGGGAGGACGCCGAGAGCAGCGAAACGGCAGGGAGACGGTAAGAACAGGGGAAGGGGGAGCAATCGGGGAGGAGGCGGTGAGAAAGGAGAGCGTAAAGACGACAGACGCTGTGTGACGGAAAGAGGAGACAACGATCGCCCCTCACATGACGGCTAGGTGGGAAGCGTGGGCACCATGCATGCAGCACGAGGAGGCGGCGCAAGGGCAAGGAAGGAGGCGGTGCAGGCGAAGGAGACGGCGACGTGAAGAAAGGATAGGCACGCTGGGCAGACAGCGGGATGGGAGGGAAGATGGCGAAGGTTGGCAGGGTGCGGAGAATGGGAGGGCAAGGAGGCGGTGACGCAGGTGGCAGAGGGCGTGAGAAACAATGGCGGGTGAGAGGAGCGGTCACTGGTCACTGGCAGGTCAAGGGAGATAGTGACAGGCTGTTGGGCGGATAGTCGAGGAGAGAAAAAGAGCACGACTCCGAAGAGTGGAGGGCCGCCACTTTGGCTTACAGTAGTACTGTATGTGTCATGGCAACGAACTGGCCCTGTACCCCGTGTGGAACATTCTTTACAGTATCTTTGCGAGTCGCTGCTTTGCTCCCACGAGACGGGGTTTGTGCGGCGCCGTGGGAGAGGCAAGACGAGAGGGAGACGGCGCGTGGTATGAAAGGAAATCTGTAAGAGGGCTCAGGCGAAATGATGGTGGGACAGCATAGAGAATGGGCGGAAGCGCGAAGCGCCTCTCGATTGAAAATGAGGGTCTTTGTTGCCGAGGCGAGGTCGCGACACCCAACCATTAAGGAATCGATGACGCGGCGAGTGAGACTCGGCACCCCCTACTTAGGAAGCGATGAGGTTGGCTGGCTGGAATGTGTCCATGATGTGGCGATTGGCGGTTGGTCTGGGGGACCGGGTAGTGCGAGTGCGACGAGGTTATGTAAGACGTCGCACGTGCGAATGCGCGCGCCGAGACGTCACGTTGAGAAATGAGAAGTCGAGTTTGAGGCAGAGAGAATTCAAGCTTTTAGATGTTCGGACGGGTTTTCGAGAACAATATGATGATTCCATTGAGTCAAAGCACCATACACTTTATACTAAAACCAGTAGTAAAACTTGTACAGTAAGAGCCAACGAGAATCATAAGGGATCAGAGAAAGTGTGGACGCGTCGTCAAGATGCGAGGTCAGGCGGTAAGGATCGAGGTGTAAAGGTATAACGACGGAACATGTGAATGATAAACAGTGGGGTCCGAGGCCGAAACCGAAGGTGATGGCGAGGAGATGAGGTAGCGAGGTGGAGGGAGTTGAAAGGCGTCGCCCTTGTGACGTCGGGCTCGGCGTGCTCGCGCTTGATCGGGAAACGTATCTTGAGGCTAGTAGTTACGAGGCTGTATAGTAGTTGAGGCGAACGAGGGTATGAGAGTGAACCGCGACGGTTCCATGTCCAAAGATTAGAGCTGTGGGCCGCCCGCGCTGAGGCGGGACGAACACCCTGGGCCACCGGCCCGATCCGGTCCTGCCGAGATCCCAGCGCTGGCGGCTCCCCCGCAAGTCGGGCTCACAGCGCAGTTCAGCACCGGGGTCGTTGCAGGGGCTGGCAGCAGGGGCGGATATGGCATGTCGCATGCGAGTGATACGCAGGGCAAGGCCGGCGACAGGAGCAAAAGCGCAGCGCACGGGGCAAAGCCGGCGGTGGGAGGGTACGGTGACGCGCGGGGCAAGGCCAGCGACGGGAGCAGACGTGCAGCGCACGGGGCAAGGCCTGCAGCGGGAGGGTACAGCGACGCGCGGGGCAAGGCCGGCGACGGGAGCAAATGCGCAGCACACGGAGCAAAAACAGCGGTGGGAGGGTGCAGGCGACGCGAGGGGCAAGGCCGGCGACGGGAGCAGACGCGCAGCGCACGGGGCAACGCCGGCGGCGGGAGGGTACGGCGACGCACGGGGCAAAGCCGGCGATGAGTAGACACGCAACGCACGGGGAAAAGCCGGCGGCGGGAGGGTACAGCGACGCGCGGGGAAAAGCCGGCGATGAGAGCAGATGCGCAGCGCACGGGCAGAGCCGGCAGCGGGAGGGTACGGCGACGCACGGGGCAAAGCCGGCGATGAGAGTAGACACGCAACGCACGGGGCAAAGCCGGCGGCGGGAGGGTCCAGCGACGCGCGGGGCAAAGCCGGCGATGAGAATAGATGCGCAGCGCACAGGGCAGAGCCGGCGGTGGGAGGGTACGGCGACGCACGGGCAAAGCCGGCGATGAGAGTAGACACGCAACGCACGGGGCAAAGCCGGCGGCGGGTACAGCGACACGCGGGACAAAGCCGGCAGCGAGTAGACACGCGGCGCACGGGGCAAAGCCAGCGGCGGGAGGGTACAGGCACGCGCGGAGCAAGGCCGGCGACGGGAGCAGATGGGCAGCACATGGGGCAAAGCCAGCGGCGGGAGTGCAGGCAACGTGCGGGGAAGGTCGACAACAGCAGATGCGGCGTGCAGGCAGCGCACAGGGCAAAGCCGGTGGTGGGAGGGTGCAAGCAATGCGTGAGGAGATGTGGTGTGCAGACAGCCCATGGGGCAAAAACGAGCAGCAGGATGGCAAGGGTGGCGCACGGCAGGCGGCATGTAGCCGGATGGAGGGTAAGGCACGATGGCGACAAAGAGGTGGCACTCGGGGGAGGCGGCAGGGTGGGATCAGGGAGAAAAATGAATCAGAGATAAAACGAGGGGAGAGGGAAAACGTTAGCGCGAATGATATGCTGCGAGGGTTCGAGTAAAGGCACCTGATCAATCTTCCTGTTTGGATTGCATTGTCCATGCCCTTGGCGAGGGTTTGCAGGAAAAAACTCGTCAACTGCTTCGGAGTCGAAGCCCTGGTCGCGCTCGAAGGCGTCAACCATTCACGCCTCACACGGCTCTGGAACAGGATGAAACCCTATTCACCTGTTCGCGTTCGTAATGACGCATCCCGCTACTATCCTGCACCCCTGGGGCACAGTTCGAGGGTGGTGTAAACGGCTGCCAAGGATCCGCTCCAGGTATCCATTGCTGTTGTTGCTGTTCTCTTGGGTCCAAGCCTCTCTCAGTCGTTGAGCAGCCCCTTCCTCAGTGCGAGGATCTATGCCTGATTGGGCATCGATCATTGCAAAGCCCGGGCAGACTGCCCACGTCGGGTCTTCGAGTATCCTTCAGGTGAGGCTCGAGAGACGGCCCAGGATGTATTTATGAAAGGGTATATGAAAGGGTATTATCAAAATAAAAAGATCCCGGTTCTCTAGACCGGTTGGAAAAGTGGACGGATGGGGGCGACACGGCAAGAGAGGAATGGGTCACGTGTCGCCCTGCTCGCTCACTCAAAGACGGTGCTCTAAGGCGTCGCTCGTACCTCGCTTTGCCTCAGACCGGCTAACTTGCTCGGACGTGGTCACGTGGATGTCGCGGCAGCGATGCAGACTCTCAAGCAACTTACTGTAAATTCAAATCACATTGTCAAGCGGCGCCATGTTTAATGTCCCACGACTCCTCTCCACCACCAGTCGCAGCAGACTCGATATTTAGTACAGCGCGTTTAGTTTTGACATCTGTATGTTTTGCAACAGGATGGGGACGAGGAGGAAAGACGGGGAACGATGACAGTGTCACGATAGGGCCAAGGTAACGTAGAGGAGGAGCGACAGCTCCACATGGATGCAGCGTTGGCGGCAGTGACTGACGTGCCAGGCCAAGCCCGAACGGACGGACGAAAAGGGTGTGATAAGAGGGATAATCGTTCATCGTGTAAGGGGATGGCATTTGTACTGTAAAGCTTTCTTTCAGTGGCAAATGTAAATGAATTTTGTTACAGTAAGGACAGATGAGGCGGGCGACCACAATTTTGTCAAGGGCCAGGTCTGTACTCGTACTCAGGCCCTGGGACTGACGAATGTGCTAAGTATACCTGTATCGTCGACAGAAACGGAGAAAGTATACGAAAGGGTAGGCGTCTTCGCGATGAATGATTGATACCAAAGCTTTCACTCGCCTTGGTGCACCTATGAAAACGTCATTCTGCCCCTCCCGGCCGTCCAAGCTCATGATAATCTCTTGCGCTTCACTGGTCGGCGGACCGCGTGTCGCAATGGCCGATTGGCGCATCAAGGATACCGCATCGCGCGCAGCGCCCGACGTGCCCCTCGTGGAGGCTGTGCGTCTTCCTCTCACCGGTATCCGATGAGCCTCTGCAGACGCACGTACCAGTGTTGGTATTGGTAAAGTAAGGGACGAAGGAGCCCGACATTGTACGGGGCAGGACAAACCCAGCTGGAAGGCAGTGAAGACCACGTGGGAGCTGGGCGCTGCATAGATGTGTGGGCGATGAGCAGGTCGTCAGATAAATGACCTATCACGTACAGGAGGGGGGGACGGACTGAGAAGTACCGGAAAAAAGTGCCGGCCCAGGCGATCTGATTCGGTCACCGCCGAGTAGTCGGAGTCTGCGTGGCCGGGGTTCACATATCGTCGCAGGTTTGCTTCATATACTTGTTTCGAGCACTACCGTGACTGTCAGCGCAGGCACATCAGCCTGAAGGCCAGATACCTTTGCGTCACTGGCACACAGGTCACGAGGCGGACAATCTCAAGCAAGACATGCCAGTGTATCTTGCGCGTCTATCATATTGACTGCAAGGGCGTTGATTCGTCATACACGAGGCCCAGGCTGTGTACACGTTCACAGGCTCGGAAACGTCTCACACTACCCACACGCTTATCTAGCTCTTCGCGATCAACACAATGTCGTCCGATCTCCAGGCATCTTCTTCATCTACTCCAAACTTTCGACCGATATTCGAAAAGGCCCTAGAAGAGTATGAGAAGAAGACCGGAGAAGACCTGACTGCCCACCCACTCGCCACTGAGATAAAAGCCTGCGATTCTCCCGAATCTATCCTCGCCGTACTTCAAAGGACGGCCAATGAACTGAATCAGTCTCGGAGCAGCGACGAGCGACTGACCAAGTGGCTTAACCCGACCGTGAATATCCTCAGTGCGCTCTCTGCGACCCTTGGTGAGGGTGCTGGTTCGGTAAGTCACAGGCTCACAGCAGCCAGCCTCGTTGCCTGTCCTTTCCCTCACGTTAATTTTCAGGTATTCCCCCCTACCAAAATCATCTTTTCTGGAATCGGCATTCTCCTAGTAGTGAGTCTGGTTGCTCTATTCTCTGCCTGGGCTACGTGAACATCATCTTTGGCAGGCGGCAAAGAGCACTGCAGCGAACCGCGACGTGCTGGTCAAACTCTTCGGTAGAATCGAAAGCTTCTTTGAACGCCTCAAGATCTATACCAATGTCCACCTAGTCCTGCGGTGACGGATGAACTCGCAAAGATTATGGCTGAAGTTCTGTCGATCCTTGCTATTGCGACAAGGGGGATTAAGGAGAGGCGAATAAGTGGGTCCATCTTCTGCGATCAGCTGCTTTTCGCTTACAATAAGTTCCGACTAGAAATATTTTTTAAGAAGGTGGCGGGAATTAACGGTCTCGAGGATGCCTTACAGAGGTTTGGTGAATTGGAACAGCGAGAAATCCTAACGGGTATCGCACAAGTGACAAGTGATACCAATGTTCTCAAGGATGGTGCGCAACACTTTCGCTGGCCAAGCAATTCATTTTGAACATCTTCTGGTCAGATGCAAAGGAAACAAAAGCTGACGCGAAAGAAACAAAAGCGATGGTTAAAGAGATTGCGGAAAAAAGGGACGCTCGTGATTGTTCGTACCATCTTGACCTCGCTGCGAAATTTTGTAGGAGCTCACACATGGCCATAGTGGAGGAGGTACTACAAAAGCTCAAAGGGTGGCTATCTCCGCCTGACCCGTCGACGAATTACAACATCGGGTTACGTGACCTTCACGAGGCAACAGCTACCTGGTTTTTAGAAGGCCGTATCTTTTGGGAATGGCATTCCACCGGTTCCTTGTTATGAGATCAGGGCAAACGTACGCTCGTGGAAACCTGCCGTTTATTTCTCCCTGACGGTTCCCATTCATAGCTGGTTCGGGGAAGAGCATCCTCTGGTTCGCCATTTATCTAATGTTTCCTTACACATGAGCTTAATGTTCTTGACCAGCTCTGCAATTATCCAGCGTATCTTGTCAGTGTTGTCACTGCGCCATGGCGGACGAGCCTCTGTTGCGTATTTCTACTTTGATTTTAGAGACGAGGATAAGAAGCATCGCCACAACCTCCTGCCTTCCTTGCTCATCCAGTTTGCTGCACAGTCGATCCCTTGTTGCGACATAATGTCCCGTGTCTATTCAGCACACGGGAAAGGCACGCAACAACCCAGCGATGATGTCTTGATCAATTGTCTCACGGACATGCTCTCGGCTATAGCCCAACACCCAATTTACATCATCTTGGACGCTCTTGATGAATGTTCTAATACCTCTGGCGTGCGGTCTCCCCGAGACCGGGTTCTTAGCCTCATAAAAGACCTTGTCAACCTCCGCCTCCCGAATCTACACATATGCGTCACCAGTAGGCCGGAGATAGACATCTGCATCCGTCTCGAGCCTTTGACATCTCTCCGCGTCTCCCTTCACGACCAAACTGGACACAAGGAAGACATCGCTAAATATATCAACTCCGAGGTCGATGTTGTTGCCAGTGACAAGAAATGGCGGGAAGACGACAAGGAACTGGTGATCAAGACGCTCTCTGAGAAAGCTGATGGCATGTATGGTGTTTTTGTACTCTCCCTAGCGCTTCCTCTCACTTATCCACCAAACAGGTTCAGATGGGTGTTCTGTCAACTGGAGATGCTGAGGCTTTGTCTCCGACCGAGGGTCCGGCAGTTTGTAAATGAATTACCGGAGAGCTTGGACGAGACCTACGAACGCGTGCTGAAGGGAATTCACAAAACGAACCGAAGTCATGTCCTGCGTTTGCTCCAATGCCTGACCGTGGCTATTCGACCCCTTCGTATTGAGGAGCTTGCAGCAATCCTTACTTTTGACGTTGATGCGATCGAGGGAGACGTTCCGATGTTGGATGCGGATAGGCGATCGGGGGATCAAGAACAAGAGTTGCTCTCCGCGTGTCCGGGCTTGACTACCATTGTCGACAGCGGCCGTTCGCGAGTGCTCCAATTTTCGCATTTTTCGGTAAAAGAATTCCTCACATCGGATCGTCTTGCTGTTTCAAGTGAAGATATCTCGCGTTATCACATTCTCCCTGACGACGCGCACACGACCGTTGCTCAAGCATCCCTTGGCGTTCTACTCCGTTTGGACGATTGCGTCAACAGCTCGAATTCCAGTAACATTCCTCCCGCTGTGTATGCCGCCGGACATTGGGTTTCTCACGCGCAGGTCGGGAGCGTATCGTCACGCGTCATGGATAAAATGAAGACACTATTTGACTCGGACAAGCCACATTTTGCGGCGTGGGTCCGGATACATGATGTAGACGACCCAGATTGGTTCCCGTGCCCGGATACTGCGAAGCCCTTATACTACTCTGCGCTTTGTGGATTTTATGACCTCGCCGAACACCTCGTCAAGAAGCACTCACAGCACGTAAACGCTATCGGCGGTATGCACGACTATCCGCTGGTTGCAGCACTACGCGGAGGTCATGCCCGGATCGCAGAGCTCCTACTTCGACACGGCGCGAATGTCGACGGTCGAGGAAGGGATGGACAGACTCCATTGCACGTGGCAATTAAATTGTCCAGCGATTTCGCAGTCGACACAGTGCGGTTTCTGCTTGAACATGGCGCAGATGTAAATGCCCAGCGGACGGACCTCTCGACTCCGCTACACCTGGCGGCAGGTGGGGAGAATTTCGAGGTAGCTCAGATGCTACTTCAACGTAGGGTAGTATTAATTCTCGGAACATTGTTAGTTTTCAACAGTACCACCCAGATTTTCAAGGCGCAAAAGCAGTCATCTCGTTCAAATGTTACTGGAGCATGGCGCTGAGGTGGATTCCCGGAACGAGAGAAACGCAACTGCGTTACATAATGCATCGTACGCGGTGGATCTCGAAGTGGCACGGGTGCTCCTTGATCGTGGCGCGTACGTTGAAGCGAAGGACAACCAGGGCCAGACCCCATTGCACCGAGTGCTTTTGGGAGCCTGGGAATTCCCCGAGGGTTATTCTTTGGGCGTTGCACAGCTATTAATAGAGCGTGGTGCGGACGTGAATGCACAAGACAAGGTCCAACAAACCGCATTACAAATGGCACCCGAACCCGAGTTAACGCGAATGCTCCTCGACCATGGCGCAAATGCCAACGCGAAGGGCAAGTTTGGCCATACTGCATTGCACGAATTGCTTCGTCAAGGTGAACCTATCTCTGACGAATATGTTTGGCGCCTTGCACAGCTATTCGCAGAGCGTGGTGCGGACGTGAATGAACGATACCACGACCACCAAACCCCTTTACATTGGGCCTCTCGATCTCTGGCACTCAAGTTGATGCTGACGCTCCTCGACTTTGGCGCGGATGTCAACGCAGTGGACAAGCGGGGCCAGACGCCATTGTACCTAATGCTTCGGGAATCCCGGAAATTTCCTGAAGAATATCGTTACGGGGCTGCACAGCTATTAGTGGAGTGTGGTGCAGACGTGAATGCATGCGGCGAGGACCGCGACACACCATTACATCGGGCGTTATCTTACCCTCCGAGTCTCAAGTTGGTGCGGATGCTCGTCGACCATGATGCGCATGTCAATGCAAAGGGCCCCTGCGGTCAGACCCCATTGCACGTCATATTGGAAAGCGTCAATTTGCTCGATGAAGATGGTTCTGGTGTTGCACAACTACTAATAGAGTGTGGTGCGGACGTGAACACACCAGACGGCAACTACGAAACCCCCCTACACCTAGTAGCATCACGCGGCCTTTCATACCCTGTGTCGCTCGGAATCACTTGGATTCTTCTCAAGCACGGTGCAAATCTAAACGTGGAGAACAAAGAAGGCAAGATTCCATTCCAGCTCCTACGGGAGGTTATAAGGACAGAAATGAAAAAATGGCCATCAGACAACTCTATCGGGCGATCACAGCGAGCACAAAGTGTAGCAGTTGATGGGCCTACTCTATCATTATTAGTGTATCAGGTCAGCACCAATGCAAATGTGTTTTGCTGGTGTCATGTGTAAACATGTAAACCCTTCAAGCTGTGATCATAATAGAACGCGATACCCAATGATTGCAGCAGTGAGTCTTCTTGGACCGCTCGACTCATGGCGGTGATCTGTGGTTTGCACCAGGATCTGGAATTGGCGTCTACGTACTATTCTCAAGGGAAGCGCTAGCCTTGGCGCCAGCAGTACCAATCTGGAAATTAGCCGGTCTGAGGCGAAGCGAGGAACGAGCGAAGGCGTAGAGCATAGTCTTTGCACGAGCGGACAGGGCGGCACGTGCTCATTCCTTTCCTCCGTGCCGCCACCTGTCCACCCATATTCTCAGCCGGTTCAAAGAACCGTGTCTTTTATTTTCGAAATATTATTACTTTCTGCTATCCCCAGTTACCTTCTCAACCACAATAACTTTTATCCCCATTATCCAACCATCGAAATATGCCGCGCATTATTGAAGACCCCACTCAGGCTGTCTGCCCAAGCTTCGAAAATGCCGGGTGGGATTTCCTACGACAGTCGATGATTGATGCCCATCAAGGGGCCGTTCCCCTAACCCCCGAAGAAGCTACTCAGACACTCAAGGACGCTTGGGCCCGTGAGAATGGTGCCAAGCTCGCCGCCTGGAACGCTCAAGTCAAGCAGGACCGCACCGACCAGGTGGAACAGGACAGGCTTGCCCAGGAGGAAGCCGACGCCCAATTGGTGCTACATCAGAAGGAGGCTGAGGACCAACTCCGGGAGGCTGAGAAAAAGAAGCCCAAGTTGAACGACTTCGATCCTGACCGTGTTATCAGCGATTGGATCGAACCGAGGCCAGCCCCATATGCCGTCAACAGACTCAACAATCTCGAATACGTCGAGCTTGACTACTTCACCACGAAGGGCTGCATTGAGGCCGGCGCTGACACCGAGGGCTCAGCCAACCTAGATACCCTCGCCTTCACCCAACTCGATGGCACCATATTGGTGCGACCGTTGGCTGCGGTCCGGTCCTCGAAAAACATAAGAAACGACGAGGACCTCAGCTGGGAAGAAATGCTGCAGGGGAAAAACGTAATGCTCCGCTTCATGGCAAAGTCCACGACATGGCCACAAGCCCATGCTCAATCACTCGCCGCATTCTTCGTCGCCCTAGAGCTGCACCCGAGGACCGCGCAGATAAATGGCAAGCGTGCCCTCCTCCTTTATCAAAGCCGAGCCAGGCGTGAATGGTACACAGCCCTCAAGCGCAACGAGGGTTTCAATGTTACGTTCCTTCCGGGACGTATCAATCCGACTTGGATTAGGGACCAGTTTGCTGAGGTTTGAGGCCAAACAGAGGCAGCGGCGATACAGAAGTCGAGAATGATGAAGGAGAAGTCGGCGTACGACTTATAGCGGAAAGCTGATGACGGCGAAGAGGCAAGCACACACACAGGGACTAGGAGCTAAGGCGCAGGAAATGGAAGGTATTCCTCAAGATATCAAAGCTAAGGAGTCTACACGCAGACGTCCTTCTACTTATACACAAGGGATGGAGCTTTGAAGCCCAGCAACCCTAATACACAGCCACGAATCCTAATACGAGTACCCAATGGCATAAGGCTCTTGATCAATCATCGGTCAGCAGTCACATCAGTCACGAGTCACGATCTGCATCACACGCTATCGGCCGGTCCGGGCACAAGCTCATCCGGACCCTTCTGGACAAGTCGAGGCAGGCCACGTGCCAGGGTCACGTGACGGCCGTCTTCCACTCCTCTACTCTGGTGAGGGACTCACATCGCGGTACGTCTGGTCGCCATTCTTCACCCAGTCCAACAACTCTTCCTTGGTTGTGACGCTGTACGCATGGCTGTCTTCCTCGCGGGGGTACTCCAGGGGCTCAAACGCAACATTCAATATCGAACACATCGGGGAAGGCCTCCTCCGCACTGCCGCGGACGAGGTCGACAGACAGGCCCAGAGAGAAGAGTTCGAACAGGTACGAACCCTCGCACCTTGCGCTCTTATACACCCGCTAATCATGCCCTTCCTTTCCCTTCCTTTCCCCATTCAATCTTTTCTCCCACACCCTGTCAACATCCTTCACCTGCTCCGCTACACCGCCGTGCCATTTCCTGCTATAACACTGCCGTCCCTGCCCCTCCGCTACCGGTCATGCCATGCTTTTTCTGCCACGTCCTCATCCCGCCATCTGCCAAAAACGTCATGCCATGCTATTGCCCACTCTGCCTATTCCCCATGCCGCGCCTTTTCCCGCACACCCCTCCCAGTTCCGCAAATCAGTGCGCGTAGCTATAGACTCTCCCGATAGGCGTACACCCTCCAGGCGTCACCGCGATCGTGACCGCAGGACACATAGCCGGGCCCACTCCCCGTCGCCACGCCGAGGAGAGTCGTCGAGAAAACGTCACAGCTCTCGATCGCCGCCGGACTCCTCTCCTGACCATCCTGTGAAACGCTCCAGGGGCAGCCCCGGGCGTGTCAAGCGCGGAAAATCGGAGTTTTTTCCGTCCGGCGCAGGCCCGCGTGGGGGCATCTGCGCCGTCTGCCTTGGCCACCACGAACACGTTTTCGCCAGATGCGAAGGGCCCAAGTTATGGGACGGAACCGCAGCCGCCGCCAGGAAGAACGAGCAGGGGAAGTTGGTCGCTGCCGACGGGCACCCACTCTGCTTCGACTGGCAGGTGCCGAGGGGTTGCGCCTCCTCCAGCCACCCCGATCGGCACAGATGTTCGGGATGCGGAAAGCCCGGGCACGGGGCTCAGGCATGCCCTCGAGCAGAGAAGGCTTAACCCCCTCTCCTCCTATAACCGAGACACCTGGGCTGCAGACCTTGCGCGTTTCGGCCTGCTCCACAGATACCCCCTGCTCCTCCAGGGCCTCGCCGGCGGTTTCCACCTCGGTATCCCGGAGATCCATACCACTTATACCCCGCGTAACCACACCTCCCTCAACCTCCTGCCCGACGTCTACAAGGAGGTTATCGAGCGCGAATTCACTGCCGGCCGATACATCGGCCTGTTCACCCAAGCGCAACTGGAGTCCGAGCTGGGCCCGTTCCAATCCTCCCCTTTATCGCTTGTCCCAAAGACCTCCAAACCGGGCAAGTTCCGGGCTGTCCACGACTTCTCGCATCCGCATAACCCCCTGCCCGAAACCTCCTCCATCAACTCGCGCATCAACAGCGAGGATTTCCCGTGCACTTGGGGCACTTTTTCTGCCGTCGCCCTCATCATCGCTCGCCTCCCCCCAGACTCCCAAGCTTCCGTGCGAGACGTCGCCGAAGCGTACAGGACTATCCCTGCCAGCCCCTCTCAGTGGCCGGGCCTTGTCATCCGCCTACAGGCGAACGACGGCTTCGCAGTTAACGTATGCAACAATTTCGGCCTCACGTCCGCGGGAGGGGTCTATGGCATGCTCGCCGATGCCGGCGCGGATATCTTCCGCGGGAGCGGCGTCGGCCCACTGGCGAAATGGGTTGACGACCACATTTTCTTCAGGATCCCGCGCCGGCACCTGGAGGGATACAACGCCAAGCGCACTGAATGGAGGCAGGAGATCCTCACCCACGGAGGTCATAGGCAGAGCGGCAGCCGCCTGTGGTACGGCGGGAAGGACCTCCCGGACGGCCCCTCAGAGGAGTTCTGCGAGGATTCCAGCACAGCGCTGCGTGATTTGGCCAGCGCTTCCTCCCGCTCCCCAGAGGACGAGGACTTTGCCTACGCCGACGCTGACATCGACACCATCTCAGCACACCTCGGGATTCGCTGGGAACCCACCAAGTCAGTCCCCTTCAGGACAGAGGTCCCCTACCTTGGGTTCAGTTGGAACCTACGCACACTCATCGTACGGCTGCTGGACGAGAAGAAAGCCAGATATCTGGCTGCTATTATCGAATGGGAGCAGAAGCGAATGCACAACCTCGTCGAAACGCAGAAGCTATATGGCAAGCTGCTCCACACGTCGCTGGTCTTACCAGCAGGACGCGCTCACCTCACAGGCCTGGAGGCCATGCTGGGCTCCTTCCATCACAGTCCTTTCGTCCCGCGCACCCCACCCCGAGATACCCAAAGCGACCTCGTCTGGTGGAAACTCCAGCTCGGCCAGCCCGAGATTTCCCGCCCCATCCCCGAACCCCAACCCCTCACGGACTACGACGCATACTCCGACGCCAGCACTAGCTTCGGCATCGCCATTACCGTTGGGCCGCGGTGGCGGGCATGGCGCCTTGCCCCCGGATGGAATTCTCAGGGCCAGAGCATCCAGTGGGCCGAGGCAGTCGGCTTCGAACTTCTTAGCATCTGCCTTTGCCAATCGTCTAACGAAGGCGAGCACGTCCTGGTCTACGGGGACAACAGGGGCGTGGTCGAAGGGTGGTGGAAGGGATCCAGCGCAAACAGGCCCACCAACCGCGTTTTCCGCCGCGTACTCCAGCTTTCAGAAACCCGCAAGCGAGCTATACACACGAAATATGTCCCGAGCGCCGACAACCCCGCCGACCCTCCCTCCAGGGGCATCTTTCCCCCGCGCAACCTCTTGCTCCATCGCATCCCCGTCCCAGAAGAGGTCCGCCCCTTCCTCATAGACGTCTGAGCCTTGCGGTTGGGTGAGGGAGGCGGCCGTCAGGCGCCTCGCCGAGACACATGACCAGCCCCCCTCCTCAGATGAGAAGTCTAGGGGCGCCAAACGACCAAAACCCCTCAACACGAGGCCGCGCCATCTCCCCATCCCACCAGCCACGAGCCCACACAAAACCCCGGCTCCATACCGCCAGGGCCTCACTCCCATTCCATCCCTCCTACGCCCACATTGCCCCGCCAAGGACCGCATCAGAATGTGGACCCCAGTTTACCCCTGCGCCACCTCCCCCGATAACCACACTCTCGACGAGACTGAGCGAGAGCGAGTGAAGGACACCATGATGCACGCATGGGAGGAGGATACGCGCACAGCGTACGGCTCCGGATTGCTAATGTGGCACTGCTTCTGCGACGAGAAGCAAGTCCCCGAGAAGGAGAGGGCGCCCGCAGGCCAAAGCCTGTTATCGGCCTTCGTGGCACACATGGCTACCGCGTACTCAGGCAAGACGATTTCCGGATACCTGAGCGGCATCCGCGCGTGGCACATCCTGCACTCCGTACCCTGGGCCCTGGAGAAATGCAAAATGGACACCATGTTGCGGGCCGCCTGCAAATTAACCCCCAGCTCCTCGAAAATGAAGCAACGGCTCCCGTACACGCCCGAATTCATCGTCCAGGTGGGGAAGCACCTAAACCCACAAGATCCCCTGGGCGCGGCCGTCTTTGCTTGCCTCACTTCTTGCTTTTACGCCTCGGCCCGCCTGGGCGAATTCACCGTGCCCACCATCGACAAGTTCCGCGCCAGCGCGCACATCACCACCCGCAACCTCTCATATGACCAGGACCGCAACGGGCTCAAGGTCACAGTCCTCCACCTCCCCTCCACTAAAGCAGCTCCCATCAAAGGCGAAGACGTCTTTTGGGCAACCCAATCCGGCGGCTCCGACCCCACCGCTGCCCTCCAAAACCACCTCCTCGTCAACCAACCCCCTGACTCGTCCCACCTCTTCGCATACCGGGTCAAGAACGCGAGGCGGCCGCTCACCAAGTCCAAGTTCCTTGAGAGGGTGGGGAAAGCCGCACGCGCCGCTGGCCTTGAACCGCTGCAGGGCCATGGCATCCGCATCGGATCAACGCTGGAGTACCTCCTCCGTGGCATGCCATTCGACGTAATGAAGGCCAAAGGCCGCTGGGCTGGAGATTCGTTTCTGCTCTACCTGCGGAAACACGCCGTCATTATCGCCCCCTACATACAGGCCTCGCCCACCGCCCATGACGCTTTCATTCGCTACTCCATGCCCCCGGTGCGCTAGACCGCCTGACAGCGCCGCCCCCGCTCCCTTCCCGGCCAAAACGCTTATACCCAGGGTAAGCAGCAACCCCTTGCCTCTTCCTAATCTTGGGGGTGCTGAGTCTCACTCGACGCGTCATCATCATTCCTATCAGGTCGGGTGTCGCGATCTCGCCTCGGACACAAAAGGCAGTTTTTTCGATCGAGAAGCACTTCGTGCTTCCGCCCAGTCTCTACTAGCCCATATACCTACCTAACCACCTGCTCACATGTACATTCCCTGCCGTCCCACTGTCTTTCGAGTAAGCCCCACTGATCAGAATGTCACGCTCGCTTTTTCTCTCATGCCCCACCTATTCCCGTGCCTGCGCGCCGGATTCCCTCACCGCCTCACGCCACGCCTTCTTCAACCGGCGCCACACGGGTATGCTCCCGCGGAGAGCCAAGGTAAGCGACTCGCAAAGACCCAATGAGACGCGCGCACATTGGGCGCGCATATCACCGCAGCTCGCCGCTTCAAGTTGGCTCGCCACATCCACCATGATTCAATTGTTAATTTCCCATCATGATACTATTTGGTCACCATTCCATCCGCTGTCTTACCCTGGTATCCTGATATTTTTTCTAGTGCACGACCCGCTGTTTGCGCTAACTTTATATTGCTTTTTCCAGAGTTTCTGTATTCGAGTCTACCTACGTGACAGCGTGAGGGCAAGTGCTAGTGACGCAGACCGAAGAGACGTGCACATTCTTTTGACTTCCCAGCGCGCGAGGCCGATGTGGCTCGCGTTGACGATCATACCCGGTTCCGATAGTTCATTTTGATTGATTGATTGATTAGTCTACTGAACTACTTACTCGACTCGATCTGATTATCATACTATACCTATGTGCATGTGAATACGGTACGAACTACTTTCCGTGTTTCTACTCATACTTATACCCGCGTACTTTACCGTGTATACCTCAGTCATCGGCGACTCATCGCTCGTTTATCTAGCCCGTTCCGTGCCTTCGCACACGGTTCGCCACTCGCGCGTAAGCTTCGTTTCCGGACCCTGTAACCTGCTCCTAGTAGACATTCGACTCGGAGTCACTTTCTTTCAATCCGTTTTTGTGTTTTTCTTTTCAATAGGTTTCACTTGTGTCGACAGCCTTCAAGTTGGACCTGCACTGCTGCGTGTAACGCACTTAAAAAAAGTGACTGGTATTACATACCGTTTCTCTCAAGGCATTCAGGATGCGTCGGCTTAGGTCGCTTTTTGCATCGCATCCTCTGCTAGTCTCGTGGCTGGTCTGCGCTACCCATTCCTCAGCGTACATATCCACAAATGGTATTATAAAGAACTACACGGATTGTTGACTACAATTGATGATGTGTCGCCCGGGGGCAGAGGTGGGTTGCACGGAAATGAGTGCGAGCCATGGCAGAGCGTTGTTTATATGCCTGACCATCCGGGGCAGCGAACGAAAGGGAAAGGGACCGGAAATGGAAATGGAAATGGAAATGGAGAGGTGGAGGCGGGGGAAAGAAATCACAACGCACGTCAAATTATTTTTCCTCTGGGAAGTACCACGGAAGCGAGGGCTTTAATGACAACTTAATCGTGGCTTCCGAGTCCTTCTCCCTCTCAGTCTATATTATTCGCGCTCAGTTCTGACTGAGAGGGTAAGAGAAGAAGGTAGGATAGTAATGGCGATGGCCGAGACGGCAAGAAGGTAAGACGGGTGATGGTGACGAAGGGTGATAGATGGTGGGGTGCCAGCGGATTGAGGGTGACCATAATGAGGAGATAGCAGTGCGGGTAGGGGGACGGTGGGGGGAGCAACTAGATGATGGGCAGAGGGCTGGCAGAGTTCGGCCAAAGGAAAGCAGGGTGAGAAGACACCAGCAAGGAGAAGACGGAGGCGAAAGTTGCCCCTCAGATGTGATAACTGGGAGTGGGAGTGAGAGGGAATAGAGACAGGAGGGCGGGCAAAGGAGGTGGAAGAAGGCGCCGAGAGGGTGGGAGCAAGAGCAAGAGGACGCCAAAAATTGAGATGGCAGGACGAAGAATGCAAAGGCGTGATGGTAGGTAGAGTGAGATAGCGTAAGGGAGACAGCAGTGGTCGAGTACGGGAGGTGGCGGGAGGGGGGACGAGAGGGAGAGGGAGCAAGGGTCGGTTGTAAAGGCGGTGAAAGGGGAGGTCGATGAGACGGCGGGTAGTGAGAGGTGTCGACAAGGAGGAAGTGGCGCGGAGAGGGCAGGAGGAAGGAGATGATGAAGGCGCCTAGTGGGTGGGAGAGGCGGTGGGAGGATGCCGAGGGCAATGAAAGGGGATGTATGAGGAGGGAGAGCGGGGCGATCCAGGAGGAGGCAGTGAGAAGGGAAGGCGGGAAGACAGCAGACGCGGTGAGGAGATGACAAAAGGAGGTAAAGAAAGTGGGCACGCCGGGAATATAGCGGGATGGAGAGAAGATGATGGAAATGAGGCAGGGAAAGCAGGAGCACCGTGGAAGGTGGGGCGAGGGCGAGGAAAAGGCAGGGAAGCGCGGTGGGTAAATAGCGGGCGGGTGATGGTGAGGATGACCATGCCCCGCACACGATGACGAGGAAAGGTGAGGGCTGTGCGAGAGGGTAGTGGGGGGCGAGAGTGGCAGCAAAGCGAGGACGAGGCAGCCCCTATGACATGGCAACCACGGTACACTCTTCAACTTGACTCGGACATAATGAACATTGCAGCAGCGATTTCTCTGATGTCGTGAAGTGGTGTCTAGCTAGCCGATACGGTGTACAAACCACGGGGAAGCCCTAGGCTGCGTAAATTAGATGTGTGCGGGTAATGAGCAGATCGCCAGTTAGTAAATGGCACGCTACTCGAGCGCTACCCGAGAAGGGAAGGTATTAGCGACTCGGTCCGACTACCGGCCCGGGAAATATTAGGACAGCTCCTACAAGTGCTGCACACCACGGCCACCGGGTAATTGTAACGGACGGGCCCCTCGAACACCATCAATGGTCCACCAATCGTGTTTGAACCTGCCGCGACGAGTTTGTCTCACCGGACAATGTGGTGTGTGCCTTGGTGTGTGCCGATCCTCGTCGATTTGGGGCATCCACGTGTTCACGTGTTCCCATCCTCTAGCTCCTCGAAATGTTGTCCGGCCTCCAGGCGTCCTCCTCATCCTCTCCGAACTTTCAGCCAATATTCGAAAAGGCTCTACAAGAGTATAAGAGGAAGACCGGCAAAGACCTCACTACCCACCCACTCGCCGCTGAGATCAAAGCCTGCGATTCTCCCGAAGCTATCCTCACCATACTTGAAGGGAAAGCCAACGAACTGAATCAATCTCGGAGCAGCGATGAGCGACTCACCAAGTGGCTTAACCCGACCGTGAATATCCTCAATGCGCTCTCCGCAACCCTTGGTGACGGCGCTGGCTCGGTGAGCGGACAGTCTCGCTACCTGTCCTTGCCTTGACGCGTTGACTTTCAGGTATTCCCCCCTACCAAAATCGTCTTTTCTGGAATAGGTGTTCTCCTCGTAGTGAGTTTTCCTTCCCGATTCCCTGCATCGGTCGCGGGACTTCTCCTCTGGTAGGCGGCAAAAAACACCGTGGCGAACCGCGATTTGCTAGTCAAACTATTCGGCAGGATCGAAAGCTTCTTTGAACGCCTCAAGATCTATACCAATGTCTCGCCGAGTCCTGCAGTGGTGGGCGAACTCGCAAAGATTATGGCCGAAGTTCTGTCAATCCTTGGTATCGCGACGAAGGGGATAAAGGAGAGTCGAACAAGTGGGCGCATCTTCTGCAATGAGCTGTTCCTCGCTTAACTCCCAACCAGAAATATTTCTTAAGAAAGTGGCCGGAATGAGCGATCTCGAGGACGCCTTACTGAGGTTTGGTGAATTGGAACAGCGGGAGCTTTTAACGGGGGTTGCACAAGCGACAAGTGATGCCAGTGTTCTAAAGGACGGTGTGTAACTCTTTCACTTGCCACGACCCATCTTGAACATCTTCTGGTCAGACGCGAAGGACACAAAAGCGATGGTAAACAAGATCGCGGACAAAATCGATGCCCGCGATTGTTTGTGCTCTCTGAACATCGTCACGTTATCCTGTAGGAACTCACACACGGTCGTTAGGGAAGGAGATGCTACAGAACCTCAAAGGGTGGCTATCTCCGCCTGATCCTTCGACGAATTACGCTATCGGGTTACGTGACCTCCACGAGGAAACAGCAACCTGGTTTTTAGAAGGCCGTATCTTTCAGGAATGGCATTCCACCGGTTCCTTGTTGTGGATCCATGGCAAACGTACGTTCCTGGAACCCTCGCCTTTACTTGTCCCTCACCGCTTCCGCCATTCATAGCCGGTTCAGGGAAGAGCATCCTCTGGTTCGCCATTTCTCTAAGCTCCCTTAGCACAGCAACTTAATGTTCTTGACTAGCTCTACGATCATCCAGCATATCGTATCACTGTGCGACGGCGGGAGAGCCTCTATCGCATATTTCTATTTTGATTTCAGAGATGACAATAAGAAGCATCGCCACAACCTCCTGCCTTCCTTGCTCGTCCAGTTGGCTGAGCACTCGATTCCTTGTTGTGACATAATGTCCCGTGTTTATTCAGCCCATCAGCAAGGCACACAACCACCCAGCGACAAAGTCTTGACCAATTGTCTAACGAATATGCTCTCTGCTACGGCCCAACAGCCAATTTACATCATCATGGACGCCCTTGATGAATGTCCTGATACCTCTGGCGTGCGATCTCCCCGAGAACGCGTTCTCAGCCTTATAAAACGCCTTGTTGATCTCCGCCTCCGGAATCTACACATATGCGTCACGAGCCGGCCGGAGATAGACATCCGCATCCGTCTCGAGCCCTTGACGTCTCTCCGCATCTCCCTTCACGACCAAACTGGACACAAAGAAGATATTGCTAAATATATCAGCTCTGAAGTCGATATTATTGCCAATGACAAAAGATGGCGGGAGGACGACAAGGAAATTGTCATCACGACACTCTCTGGGAAAGCTGATGGCATGTAAGGTGTTTCCGTCTCCCCGACGCTTCCTCTCAATGTTCATTATACAGGTTCCGATGGGTCTTCTGTCAGCTGGAGATGCTGAGGCTTTGTCTCCGGTCGAGAGTTCGGCACTTTGTAAACGAACTACCGGACAGCTTGGATGAGACCTATGAGCGCGTACTGAAGGGGATTCATAAAACCAACCGAGGTTATGCCCAATGCTTGCTCCAATGTCTGGCAGTGGCCAATCGACCCCTTCGTGTTGACGAACTTACGGAGATCCTTACCTTCGACCTCGATGCGATTGACGGAGAAGTCCCGACATCGGTCGAGGATTGGCAGTCGAAGGATCAAGAACAAGAAATACTCTCTGCGTGTCCGAGCTTGATTGCCATCGCCGACAGCAACGGTTCGCGAGTGGTTCAATTTTCTCATTTTTCGGTCAAGGAATTCCTCACATCAGATCGCCTCGCCACCTCGAGCGAGGATATCTCGCGTTATCGCATTATCCCTGACGCTGCGCACACCACCCTCGCCCAGGCTTCTCTTGGAGTTCTACTCCGTTTGGACGACCGCGCCAACAGATGGAACGTCAGCGACATTCCTCTCGCCAAGTATGCTGCCGGACACTGGGTTTCTCACGCGCAGGTCGGGAGCGTATCGTCGCGCGTTCTGGATGAAATGAAGACACTCTTTGACTCGGACAAGCCACATTTTGCAGCGTGGCTCCGGATATATGGTATCGACAAGATACGATTTGTGCGGTCGCAGTCGCGCTCGGATACTGCAACACCCTTATACCACTCCGCACTTTGTGGATTTTATGACCTCGTCGAACACCTCGTCAAGAAACACCCACAGCACGTAAACGCTATTGGCGGCAAACACGACTATCCGCTGGTCGCGGCATTGCACGGCGGACATATCCGCGTCGCAGAACTGCTATTTCGGCACGGCGCGAACGTCGGCGCTCAAGGAACGGAAGGACGGACTCCGCTGCACACGGCAATTCAAGCACCCAACAATCTGGCGGTCGGCGGGGTACAGTTTCTGCTCAAACACGGCGCAGATATAAATGCGCGCGAGATGGACCTCTCGACTCCGCTACATCTGGCGGCAGCTCAGGGGCATTTCGAGGTAGCTCAGATGCTACTTCAACGAGGAGCGGATGCTAATTCCCGGAACGTCGATGGCGAGACTCCGCTGCATATGGTGGCAAAACCGACATTCCCAAGGGGCGAAGGCAATCGCAGCGAAACTCGTTCAACTGTTGCTTGAGAACGGCGCGGATGCAAATGCACGAAACGACGACGACGAAACCCCATTACATCTGGCATCTTACTTTCCGGAACCCAAGTTGGTGCAGATCCTTCTCGACTATGGCGCGAATGTCAACGCGGAGGACAGCCGGGGCCAGATCCCATTGCATCAAGTGTTGGAAGCCGAGGACTGTTCTGACGAAGATCGTTTCGGTGTTGCACATCTATTAATGACGCACGGCGCGGACGTGAATGCACCAGACGAGGACGACGAAACCCCATTACATTTGGCATCTTACTTTCCGGAACTCAAGTTGATGCGGACGCTCCTCGATCATGGTGCTAATGTCAACGCGGAGGGAAACTGGAGCCGGACGCCATTGCACCGAGTGTTGGAAGCGGAAGATTACCCTGACGAAGATCGTTTCGCGGTCGTACAGCTATTACTAGAACGCGGTGCAGACGTCAACGCGCGAGACGAGGACGATGAGACCCCATTACATTTGGCATCTTACTTTCCGGGACTCAACTTGGTGCAGATACTTCTCGACCACGGCGCGGATGTCAACGCGGAGGACAACCAGGGCCGGACCCCATTGCACCAAGTGTTGGAAGACAGGTATAACTCCGACGAAGATCATTTCGGCGTTGCACAGCTATTGACGGAGCGTGGTGCGGACGTGAATGCGCGAGACAAGGTCGGCGAAACCCCCTTGCTCTTAGCATCTTACTTCCCGGAACTCGAGCTGGTGCGGATGCTCGTCGACCGCGGCGCTAATGTCAACGGGAAGACAACCGTGGCCGGACCCCATTGCACCGGGCGTTGGAAGACAAGTATAAGTCCGACAAAGATCATTCCGCTGTTGCGCAGCTATTGATGGAGCGTGGTGCGGACGTGAATGCACGCGACGAGGACGACGAAACACCACTACACTTGGCCTCTTACATTCCGGAACTTGAGTTGGTGCGGCTGCTCCTCGACGTTGGTGCGAATGTCAACGCGGCGGACGACCGGGGCCGGACCCCCTTGCATCGAGTGTTGGACCCCGAGGCTTACTTTGACAAATTCGGTTTCGGTATTGCAGAGGCGGCAAAGCTTTTAGTGGAGCGCGGCGCTGACGTGAACGCACGAGAAGAGGACCACGGCGAAACCCCATTACACCTAGCATCGCACCTCATGTCGCTCGACGTGGTTTGGATCCTTCTCAAGCACGGCGCAGATCTAAATGCGGAAAACAACGAGGGCAAGATCCCATTCCAGCTCGTACAGGAGAGTGTGAGGAAAGAAATGGAACGAGCGCCGTTGAAATACTTTTTCCCGCAAGCTGAGATGCCAGAACGGCGAGCACAAGTGCAAGGCGTGGCATTGATGGGTCTTCTCTACGGTTACTAGTACTAGTGGTGTCAGGTGGGTGCAAATGGTCATCAGGATGCAAATTTTAGAAATGGCCTCAGATCACCCTCTTCCCGTGGACCTTTCTGCCCAAAAAAAATACAGTAGGTATAGTAGGACCTATAGATATGAGATCATAACAAAAAATAAAAATCTATCGAGAATTTCGACTACAGTGCGACAAAGAAGAGAGGGGAGTCGTGAAAAGTAAGGGCCCAGTCCACCAGATCCCAACGATCTTGATAAATGCCATGCAGATCTGTTGGAATAGAATGTTAGAATAGAGTAATAAGAGCACCCATGATAAATTTGGGGTGATGTCGTGCATGCGATAGAGTTATAGAAGGAAATCTCACCTTGGGGGTCTGGTAGAGTGACACTGCGTGATCAAATTTGCATCAGGGGGTGAAATCGGTCGTGCTCCCTAGGAGCCAAAAGAAAAATAAGCAAAAATCACCATTGAATAGGATATACATTCTTCTATCGGTATGTACATTATGAAGTAGTTACGATGTGTCGTTGAAGCTACAGAAAATAAAAAGTCGATTTTTGCATAGGTACGACCACACTAGTACCAGGTCAGCATCGTTGCAAATGTCCTGCCAATTTTAATGTGTTAACCCACTATGTCACCTCAAAAGGATTGAAGCGGTTATTGTTTTTCTCGAATCGCCGGACTCACGGCAAACATGACCCGTGCTTTGCGTTCGTGGTTTTTACTGATTTCACCTGTCTTGGTTCAAGTTAGACCCGCACGTACTACGTACCTCAATATGACTCGTATTTCCCTTACATCGCCCCGTTTTTCTCACAAGGCACTTGGAGCGCGTCAGCTTAGGTCGCAGCTCACAGGCCTCACATCGCCTTCCAACTTGTCTCATGGCTGATCTATGCTACCCCTCATATCTGCTTCTTCAGCGCACATCTCCGCAAATAACCTGGCACCAAAGCCCACTAATAAAACTATAAGCCATACAATTGTCGACTACGATGAGACAAGAGGAATCACATGGTCCACAGCTCGAATTGATAATACGCCTCCCCGGGCCAGCGAATGAAAGGGAACGGGAACGGAAATGAGGGGGCGGAGGAGAGAGATCACGAAGCACTTCAAATCGTTTTTCAGAACTGAGCGCGAGCAACGATAGGCTGAGGGCAAGACCAACGGCCAGAAAGATGATGACTCGGAAGCCATGATTAAGTTATCGTTAAAAACTCTTGCGTCCGTGGAACTTCCCAGAGGCAAGCTGAGGGGGGAGGAGAGGAAGGCGCGATGGCCGAGATTGCAAGGAGGTGGTGGGCGGCGCGTATAGCGCGCATGCAGGACGGAGAGATGGTACCTGAGCTGGGGAGATGATGACGAAGGTAGAGGGCTGGGTGAGTGGATAGAAGGCGAAAAGTATGAGACAGCAACGTAGGGGAGGCGACAGTGACGGTGTAACAAAAGGACGGGCAGAGCGCTAGCAATGTTCGGCAGAAGGTGGGCAAGGTGAAGACACATCGGCCAAGAGAGAAAGGATGCGAAAGTTGCCCTTAGCGACGACAAGGAAGGAGGGAGTGGTGCCGAGATGGCGGGACGGAGAGGAAGAGGGGCAAGATGCATCTGTAAATGCAGTAGGTGTTCAGAGCTGTTCGGAGCCGTTCAAGGACACTCTGAACACTCCGAACAGCTCTGAACACCTAATTGTGTTTACAGATGTGATGCCGAGAGTTGTGTGAGTCGACAGGAAATAGAAGGCAAAGGTATGGGGGTACTACTAGGGAGAGGGGGGCAGCGTAAGGGAGACAGCGGGAGTGAGCAAGAGGGAAGGGAGCGATTGTGAAGGCAGTGCGGGCAGGGTGAGGATATGTCAGCAAAGATAGGGATGGCGACAGTCGATGGTGATGGCGCGCTGATAGAGGTGTCTGACGAACGGTCCAATTTCCGGGATCCCCCTTGGAGCCCCATTGACCGGCGTGCCAGTTTGTCTCAACAGAGAATGTCATGTGTGCTACGCGTCTATCGTCGATAAGTTATCAAGTTATCACCGACGCTTGAGGGCGTTTTTTTCTCATCACAGGCACGAAGCTGTGCCGCACATTCACAGGCCGGGGAACCTGTTCCTCGTCTCCCCTCACCATCCATACCCTCGTCTAACTCCTTGCAATGTCCTCCAGTATCATAGAATCTTCCTCATCCACTCCAAACTCTCGACCAATCTTCGAAAAGGCCCTAAGAGAGTATAAGAAGAAGACCGGCGAAGACCTCACTGCCCATCCACTTGGCACTGAGATACAAGGCTGCGATTCCCCCGAAGCTATCCTCACTGTACTTGAAGGGAAAGCCGATGAACTGAATCAATCTCGGAGCAGCGATGAGCGACTCACTAAGTGGCTCAACCCAACCGTGAATATCATCAATGCGCTCTCTGCCACCCTTGGCGAGGGCGCTGGGTTGGTAAGTCACAGAAGGCAGGCTCACTGCCTGTCTTTTCCCTCACGTTGACTTTCAGGTGTTCCCCCCTACCAAAATCATATTTTCTGGAATCGGCATTCTCCTAGTAGTGAGCTTTCTTTCCCAATTCTCTGCATGAGTCGCGAGAACTTCGATTTTGGTAGGCGGCAAAGAGCACTGTGGCAAGCCGCGATGTGCCATTCAAACTCTTCGACAGAATTGAGAGCTTCTTTCAACGCCTCAGGATCTATACCAAAGTCCCACCAAGTCCTGCGGTGACGGACGAACTCGCGAAGATTATGGCCGAAGTTTTGTCAATCCTTGCCATCGCAACAAAACAGATGAAGGAAAAACGATCGAGTGGGTCCAACTTCTGCGATAGGCTGCAGCTCGTTTAAGTTCGAGCAGAAATATTTATCAAGAAGCTGGCTGGGATGAATGGTATCGAGGATGCCTTGCAAAGGTTTGATGAATTGGAACGGCGGGAGCTTCTAACGGGGATCGCACAAGTCACAAGTGATACCAGTGTTCTAAAGGACAGTACGTAACTCCTTCGCTGGGCACACAATTCATATTGAACATCTTCCGGTTAGATGCGGAGGAAACAAAAGCTGACGCCAGAGAAACAAAAGCGATGGTTAAAGCGATCGCAGACAACTTGAAAATGGACGCTCGTGATTGTTCGTATCCTCTTGACCTCGTTGCGATATGTCGTCGGGGCTCACAGGCGGTCATAGTGGACGAGGTATTACAGAAGCTGAAAAGGTGGCTATCTCCGCCTGACCCGTCGACGAATTACAACATCGGGTTACGTGACCTCCACGAGGAGACAGCGACCTGGTTTTTAGAAAGCCGTATCTTCCAGGAATGGTATTCGATGGGTTCCCTGTTATGGATTCATGGCAAACGTACGTGGGTAGAAGTTTAGCGTCTACTTGTCCCAGATGGCTCATGGCTCAAAATTCGTAGCCGGTTCGGGGAAGAGCATCCTCTGGTTCGCCATTTCTATAATCTCTCGATGCACGGCAGCTCAATGTTCTTTACCAGCTCTGCGATCATCCAGCGACTCGTATCATTGTGCGATGACGGAAGAGCCTCTGTGGCATACTTCTATTTTGATTTTCGAGACGACAATAAGAAGCATCTCCACGACCTACTACCTTCCTTGCTCATCCAGTTTGCTGCGCAGTCGATTCCCTGTTGCGACATAATTTCCCGTGTTTATTCAACACATGGGAAAGGCATGCAAAAACCCAGCGATGAGGTCCTGATCAATTGTCTAGCCAACATGCTTTCGACCGTGACTCAACACCCGATTTATATCGTCGTGGATGCGCTTGATGAATGTCTCAATACCTCTGGCGTGCGATCTCCCCGAGAACGGGTTCTCAGCCTTATGAAGCACCTTATTAATCTCCATCTCCCGAATCTACACATATGCGTCACGAGTAGGCCGGAGATTGACATCTGCATCCGTCTCGAGCCTTTGACGTCTCTCCGCGTCTCCCTTCACGACCAAACTGGACACAAGGAAGACATCGCTAAATATATCAACTCCGAGGTCGGCGTCGTTGCCAATGACAAGAAATGGCGGGAGGACGACAAGGAACTGGTGATCGAGACACTCTCTCAGAAAGCTGATGGGATGTAAGGTATTTTTGTACTCTCCATGACGCTTCCTCTCACTTTCATCATAGGTTCCGATGGGTTTACTGTCAGCTTGAAATGCTAAGGCTTTGTCTCCGATCGAGGGTCCGGCAGTTTGTAAATGAACTACCCGACAGCTTGGACGAGACCTACGAGCGGGTGCTGAAGGGGATTCACAAAACGAACCGAAGTCATGTCCAGCGTTTGCTTCAATTCCTGACCGTGGCACGTCGACCTCCTCGCGTTGACCAGCTCGCGGCGTTCCTCACTATTGACGTTGATGCGATCGAGGGAGAAGTCCCGACGTTGGGTGCGGATTCGCAGTCGGAGGATCAAGAACAAGAGTTGCTCTCCGCATGTCCGAGCTTGATTACCATCGTTGACGGCCACAATTCGCGAGTGGTCCAATTTTCGCATTTTTCGGTCAAGGAATTCCTTACATCGGACCGTCTTGCCGTCTCGAGTGAAGATACCTCGTGTTACCACATTCTCCCTGACGACGCGCACACGGCCCTTGCTCGGACATTCCTTGGCGTTCTGCTCCGCTTGGACGATCGCGTCGACAGCTCGAATGCCAATAACATTCCTCTCGCTGAATATGCTGCCAGACACTGGGTTTCTCACGCGCACGTCGGGAGCGTTTCGTCGCACGTCATGGACAAAATGAAGACACTGTTCGACTCGGACAAGCCACATTTTGCAGCGTGGGTCCGGATATATGACTTAGACAACCAACCATTTCTGGGCCTGCACTGGGAAATTCGATATGAGATGGGGAACTGCTTATACTATTCTGCGCTTTGTGGATTTTACGACCTCGTTGAACACCTCGTCAAGAAGCACCCACAGCACGTAAACGCTATTAGCGGCAGGCACGGCCATCCGATAGCTGCCGCACTTGACCAAGGGCATATTCGAATCGCAGAACTCCTACTTCAGCACGGCGCGAACGTTGATGGTCCGGGAAGGGATGGACGGACTCCATTGCACCAAGCGATTGAATGGTCCGGCGATTTGAGAGCGACGCGGTTTCTGCTCGACAATGGCGCAAACGTGAATGCCCGGCAGACGGACCTCTCGACTCCACTACATCTGGCGGCAGGTGGATCTGATGATGGCGTGCTTGCTTTCAGCTTCAAGGTAGCTCGGGTACTACTTCAACGTAGAGTGGTATTGATTCTCGGAACATTGGTAGGTTTTATCGGGGGGGTTCGTCGCGTCTAGCAAGAGCAAAGCCGACTGTCTCAATCTTGTTCAACTGTTACTGAAGTATGGCGCTTTGGCAGACGTGAATTCCCGAAATGCGGAAGGCTCAACTCCGTTACATAATGCATCGCACGTGACAGATGTCGAAGTGGCACGGGTGCTCCTCGACAATGGCGCATGTGTCAACGCGGAGGACAGCCAGGGCCAGACCCCATTGCACCGAATGCTTTTGACATACCGGGTGTACAACAGTGAAGATTCTTTCGATGTTGCACAACTATTAACAGAGCGTGGTGCAGACGTGAACGCACGAGAGAAGGTCCACGGAGAAACCCCATTACACCTAGCATCACGCCTCATGTCGCTCGATGTGGCTTGGATCCTTCTCAAGCATGGCGCAGATAGAAATGCGGAGAATAACGAGGGCAAGGTCCCTTTTCAGCTCGTACAGGAGAGCATGAGGGAAGCAATGGAACGGCCAAATGCCCGGGAACTGTTACCGTTACAATTATTGTTCCCGCGGGGTAATATGCGAGAATGGCGAGCACGAGTACGAGCACAAGGCGTCGCATTGATGGGCCTCTTCTACGGTTACTAGTGTTAGGTCAGCACCGATATAAATGTTCTGCCAGTGTCGTGTTAACCCTTGGTACGCGATGTCACCCCTTTAAGTTTTACTCAAAAGGACCGAAGCCGGCAACGAGTTATTTATTATCTTCTTGGACCGCTCGACTTGAATTGGGTCGTACAGTAGATAGCCTGTGGTTTGCACCGAAGTTTAGAATTAGCATGTACTTACTACTGTGTTCTCAATGGAATCTTCAGTGGATCTCAACTTCCTCGCGCACAGTCATCACTTCAACGCCGTGTCCATTCAATTGCCATACCGCTTACAGCAATCACTGTTCCATCGGTTGTTTTGTATCCTTACCCGGGGCCAGCTTGTCTAAATGCCCTCAAATCGCAAATAACGGCAAACGACAGGCCGGCGCCCATGGATGCCGCCAATGTCGAGCCGCTGCCCATTGAAAGTACTTGTATGCTTCAGAAGACAATGTAAATTTATGTGTTCACGGGCTGCATCACTATGTACTGACCGTGGAAGGGAAACTCTCGTTACCTTTGCTGCGCAAACACTGCCACACAAAACGATCGGTACAGGCAAGGTTTCAGTCGACGAGGTCGACCAAGAGGTCGATACCTAGTATTTACTCAAGTTTCTTGATATTTTGCTCTCATGTGCCGTTGTTTGCGCCAAGGTTTGCGCACTAGATTTTAAAATCTGAGTTTACCTCGGGCGTACATGATACAGTAACGTAAAAGGCAGGTGCCGGCGGTGCAGACCAAAATGACGCATCTGGAAGACCGACGGGAGTCGGACAACACTAAGTCGGACAGGGACGGAACGGGAACCAAGTATATTGGTTAAGAACAGAGATGAGGATCCTTTTGGTACGCAGGAGAAAGAAGGGAGAAAGATGAGAGATGAAAGAAAGAGATAAGGATAACGAGCAATCAGGCAGCTTCTTATATACGGGTAGCGCGAACCTTTGGAATGTAAGTGGCACGTGAGCGCGGTGGTAAGTAAGTGACGTCGTCGTGTCGCGTGTGATGTAGCAAGTGACGTAGTGGGCTTGCACCCCTCCCCGTTATGAAAGAAAAAGTGTATGTAGTTATAATGCATGCAATGGGGGGATTGTTATAGTAAGCTTGGGTTCTTGTCTGGTACTTTGTGGTAATGTGTTGCTGTCTTGTACGCTTTCCTTGCGCGCTCTTCCTTCAGCTTGCAGTTGTGTTTTCCGTGCTTGCCAGATGTCTAGTGCTTCGCAGTCTTCGAGCTCGCTTGCGGGGAGCCACTTGTCCCCTTCTGGACCCTCTCCTCGCCAACGTACAAGGTATTGCGTTTGTTTTCTTCGGCTCCTTTCGTCGACAATTTTGTCAATGTAAAATTCTTGATGTCCGTCGAGGATAACTGGATCCGGTGGGTGTAGCGCTCGTTGAGGGAATAGTTCGTTGTTATTCTCCTTGAATGGTTGTACCTCCGAGGTGTGGAATATGGGGAAAAGGTCGGGGGCTTTTGGCATGTGCAGGGTGACTGTTGAGTGCGCTTCGTCAGTGGCCATGATACGATATGGACCGTCGTATCGCGGCATGAACTTAGCTGAGCGTGGGCCATCGCCCGTTTTATACTCCCGCCGTCTATGCATTGTGGAAAGCACTACACGATCATCGACTTTGAATGGGAAAAGTGGGCGGCGGTCTTTGTTGGCCTGGTGCGCTTGTCTCACTTTTGCGGCAAGTAGGTTTTCTTATGCTTCAAGCTCTATGTGTTCCATGTGCTCGACTATTTCGTGGGCTTGGGGCGTCTCTTCCGCGTCCTCGCTGCTTGTCATCAAGGGGGGTAGCAGTCTCGGCGATTTTCCGAAGCGTAGTTGGAAAGGTGTGTAGCCGGTGGAGGCATTTATTGTGTTCATGATGTCGAACCGGACTTTCGGTAGTGTGCGGGACCAGCCCCTTTGATCTCGTTCGACCGCGAAACAGATGCATTGTATAACGGTTTTGTTCGTACGTTCGCTTGATCCATCCGTTTGTGGGTGGTAGGATGACAACATCTTTAACTTTACGCCGGTTAGTTTGTGCAGTGCACGCCAGAAACGTGAGAGAAAGAGCTTATCGCAGTCGGAGACGATGTCAAGCGGTAGGCCGTTTTCGCAGTACCATTCTTTGAAGAATATTTCTGCTAGGCCTTCAGCTGTAAGCGTGGTTGTCGTTGGCACTATGCGTATATCCGACCCTAGGCGATCTGTGAAGGTAACGATACAGTCATAGCCGTTGTCCAGTGGTAATGGGCCGACGAAGTCCACATAATGTTCTGCAGTGACTTTCATGACTGATGGGTCACCCGATGGGAAGAACCCCTCATGACTCATGGGCCAACCGATGTCGGCCGAAATGGGAAACTTTTCCGGAACTCATGGGCCAGCCGATGTCGGTTCGGAGTTTTTTTGATTCAGACCAGTTTTCCGAAGTGGGAAGTGTCAATGAAATGGAATATCAATGTCCAGACACTGGAAAGCATGCTGGGAAATGGAAAGCCAAAGCCCCATTCCAGTAGGATAACTAAGGGGAATGGGGGTGGAACAGGACTTCCCTGAATCTGTAAAACAGCTGGGAAATAAAAACCCCAAATTCAATCTCAAGGGGACTACCTAGGGGAAGGAAAACCACTTCCATAAATCCGAAAAACAGCTGGGAAATGAACAACCAAAACCAATGTGAAGGGGACTACTTGGGAGATGGGAGATGGAATCCCATTTCACGAAATCCGGAAAAAACACGGAAGTTCAAGAGCCCAAAGTCAAAATGAGGGGAACTACTTAGGGAATGGGGGATGGAATCCCATTTTCCGAAATCTCAAAAAAACATGAAAGTTCAAATACCTGAAGTCAGATTGAGGGGAACTACTCAGGGAATTGGGGGATGGAATCCCATTCCCCAAAATCCGGAAAAAACACGGGAGTTCAAATACCCGAAGCCAGATTGAGGGGAACTACTCAGGGAATGGGGGATGGAATCCCATTCCCCAAAATCCGGAAAAAACACGGGAGTTCAAATACCCGAAGCCAGATTGAGGGGAACTACTCAGGGAATGGGGGATGGAATCCCATTCCCCAAAATCCGGAAAAAACACGGGAGTTCAAATACCCGAAGCCAGATTCTACTCAGGGAATGGGGGATGGAATCACATTCCCCAAAATCCGGAAAATAACATGGGAGTTCAAATACCCGAAGCCAGATTGAGGGGAACTACTCAGGGAATGGGGGATGAAATCCCATTCCCCAAAATCCGGAAAAAACACGGGAGTTCAAATACCCGAAGCCAGATTGAGGGGAACTACTCAGGGAATGGGGGATGGAATCCCATTCCCCAAAATCCGGAAAAAACATGGCAGTTCAAATACCCGAAGCCAGACTGAGGGGAACTACTCAGGGAATGGGGGATGGAATCACATTCCCCAAAATCCAGACAATAACACGGGAGTTCAAATACCCGAAGCCAGACTGAGGGGAACTACTCAGGGAATGGGGGATGGAATCCCATTCCCCAAAATCCGGAAAAAACACGGGAGTTCAAATACCCGAAGCCCGGATTCTACTCAGGGAATGGGGGATGGAATCACATTCCCCAAAATCCGGAAAATAACATGGGAGTTCAAATACCCGAAGCCAGATTGAGGGGAACTACTCAGGGAATGGGGGATGAAATCCCATTCCCCAAAATCCGGAAAAAACACGGGAGTTCAAATACCCGAAGCCAGATTGAGGGGAACTACTCAGGGAATGGGGGATGGAATCCCATTCCCCAAAATCCGGAAAAAACACGGCAGTTCAAATACCCGAAGCCAGACTGAGGGGAACTACTCAGGGAATGGGGGATGGAATCACATTCCCCAAAATCCAGACAATAACACGGGAGTTCAAATACCCGAAGCCAGACTGAGGGGAACTACTCAGGGAATGGGGGATGGAATCCCATTCCCCAAAATCCGGAAAAAACACGGGAGTTCAAATACCTGAAGCCAGATTGAGGGGAACTACTCAGGGAATGGGGGATGGAATCACATTCCCCAAAATCCGGAAAAAACACGGGAGTTCAAATACCCGAAGCCAGACTGAGGGGAACTACTCAGGGAATGGGGGATGAAATCACATTCCCCAAAATCCGGAAAATAACATGGGAGTTCAAATACCCGAAGCCAGACTGAGGGGAACTACTCAGGGAATGGGGGATGGAATCACATTCCCCAAAATCCGGAAAAAACACGGGAGTTCATATACCCGAAGCCAGATTGAGGGGAACTAGTCAGGGAATGGGGGATGGAATCCCATTCCCCAAAATCCGGAAAAAACATGGGAGTTCAAATACCCGAAGCTAGATTGAGGGGAACTACTCAGGGAATGGGGGATGGAATCACATTGCCCAAAATCCGGAAAATAACACGGGAGTTCAAATACCCAAAGCCAGACTGAGGGGAACTACTCAGGGAATGGGGGATGGAATCCCATTCCCCAAAATCCGGAAAAAACACGGGAGTTCATATACCCGAAGCCAGATTGAGGGGAACTACTCAGGGAATGGGGGATGGAATCCCATTCCCCAAAATCCGGAAAAAACATGGGAGTTCAAATACCCGAAGCTAGATTGAGGGAAACTACTCAGGGAATGGGGGATGGAATCACATTGCCCAAAATCCGGAAAATAACACGGGAGTTCAAATACCCAAAGCCAGACTGAGGGGAACTACTCAGGGAATGGGGGATGGAATCCCATTCCCCAAAATCCGGAAAAAACACGGGAGTTCAAATACCCGAAGCCAGACTGAGGGGAACTACTCAGGGAATGGGGGATGGAATCACATTCCCCAAAATCCAGACAATAACACGGGAGTTCAAATACCCAAAGCCAGACTGAGGGGAACTACTCAGGGAATGGGGGATGGAATCACATTCCCCAAAATCCGGAAAAAAACATGGAAGTTCAAATACCCAAAGCCAGATTGAGAGGAACTACTTAGGGAATGGGAGATGGAATCCCATTCCCCAGAATCCGGAAAAAAACATAGAAGTTCAAATACCTGAAGCCAGATGAAGGGGAAGTACTTAGGGAATGGGGGATGGAATCCCATTCCCCAGAATCTGGAAAAAAACATGGGAGTTCAAATACCCGAAGCTAGATTGAGGGGAACTACTCAGGGAATGGGGGATGGAATCCCTTCCCCAAAATCTGGAAGATTGAGGGGAACTACTTAGGCTCAGGAATACCACTTCCATGAATCTGAATAAAACACAGGAAATGAAATATGGCAAAGCCAATGTGAAGGGGACTATGTAGGGGATGGGGGATGCAAACACCTGAATCCAGATTGAGGGGAACTACTTAGGCTCAGAAATACCACTTCCATGAATCTGGAAAATAGCCAGGAAATGAAATAGTCAAACCAATTTGAGGGGAGCTACTTAGCGGATGGGGTTTGGATACTGTTTCACAAAATCCTGCACCAACATATGAATTTAAATACACAATGCCCAATTGAAGGCTCAGTAATACCACTTCCATGAACTGGGAAGAAATGTGTGAAATCAAACACTCAAAGCCATATTGCCAAAAAGTACTACTTAAAGGAAGAAAAGCACTTCCCCAAAAGATAGCAAGGAAATGAAATACCTTAAAGGGAACTACTTAGGTGAAGGAATACCATTTCCACACATCCTGAATATTGAGGGCAAATGACAAAACAAAAGCTCAATTGAAGCAGACTACTTAGGTGATAGGGGAACACCACTTCTCTGAATCTAAAAACCAGAGTGGGAAATGAAACAAACAAAACCAATTTCAACTTTGGATATTTCATTTCCTGTGCTTTACCCAGATTTATGGAAGTGATATTCCTAAGCCTAAGTAGTTCCCCTTGAACTTCCTTCTCTTTTCCAGATTTTGGGGAATGGGATTCCATCCCCCATTCCCTGAGTAGTTCCCCTCAATCTAGCTTCGGGTATTTGAACTTCCATGTTTTTTCCAGATTTTGGGGAATGGGATTCCATCCCCCATTGCCTAAGTAGTTCCCCTCAATCTGGCTTCAGGTATTTGAACTTCCAAGTTTTTTTCCGGATTTTGGGGAATGGGATTCCACCCCCCATTCCCTGAGTAGTTCCCCTCAATCTGGCTTCAGGTATTTGAACTTCCGTGTTTTTTTCCAGATTTTGGGGAATGGGATTCCATCCCCCATTCCCTAAGTACTTCCCCTTCATCTGGCTTTGGGTATTTGAACTTCTATATTTTTTTCTGGATTCTGGGGAATGGGATTCCATCTCCCATTCCCTAAGTAGTTCCCTTTCATCTGGCTTTGGGTATTTGAACTTCTCTGTTTTTTTCCGGATTTTGGGGAATGGGATTCCATCCCCCATTCCCTAAGTACTTCCCCTCAATCTGGCTTCGGGTATTTGAACTCCCATGTTTGTTTCCGGATTTTGGGGAATGGGATTCTATCCCCTATTCCCTAAGTAGTTCCCCTCAATCTGGCTTCGGGTATTTGAACTCCCATGTTTTTTCCAGATTTTGGGGAATGGGATTCCATCCCCCATTCCCTGAGTAGTTCCCCTCAGTCTGGCTTCGGGTATTTGAACTCCCGTGTTATTTTCCGGATTTTGGGGAATGTGATTCCATCCCCCATTCCCTGAGTAGTTCCCCTCAATCTGGCTTCGGGTATTTGAACTCCCGGATTTTTTCCGGATTTTGGGGAATGGGATTCCATCCCCCATTCCCTGAGTAGTTCCCCTCAGTCTGGCTTCGGGTATTTGAACTCCCGTGTTATTTTCCGGATTTTGGGGAATGGGATTCCATTGCCCATTCCCTGAGTAGTTCCCCTCAGTCTGGCTTCGGGTATTTGAACTCCCATGTTATTTTCCGGATTTTGGGGAATATGATTCCATCCCCCATTCCCTGAGTAGTTCCCCTCAATCTGGCTTCGGGTATTTGAACTCCCGTGTTGTTTCCGGATTTTGGGGAATGGGATTCCATCCTCCATTCCCTGAGTAGTTCCCCTCAGTCTGGCTTCGGGTATTTGAACTCCCGTGTTATTTTCCGGATTTTGGGGAATGTGATTCCATCCCCCATTCCCTGAGTAGTTCCCCTCAATCTGGCTTCGGGTATTTGAACTCCCGGATATTTTCCGGATTTTGGGGAATGGGATTCCATCCCCCATTCCCTGAGTAGTTCCCCTCAGTCTGGCTTCGGGTATTTGAACTCCCGTGTTATTTTCTGGATTTTGGGGAATGTGATTTCATCCCCCATTCCCTGAGTAGTTCCCCTCAGTCTGGCTTCAGGTATTTGAACTCCCGTGTTTTTTCCGGATTTTGGGGAATGGGATTCCATCCCCCGATTCCCTGAGTAGTTCCCCTCAATCTGACTTCAGGTATTTGAACTTTCATGTTTTTTTGAGATTTCAGAAAATGGGATTCCATCCCCCATTCCCTAAGTAGTTCCCCTCAATCTGACTTTGGGCTCTTGAACTTCCGTGTTTTTTCCAGATTTTGGGAAATGGGATTCCATCTCCCATCTCCCAAGTAGTCCCCTTCACATTGGTTTTGGTTGTTCATTTCCCAGCTGTTTTTCGGATTTATGGAAGTGGTTTTCCTTCCCCTAGGTAGTCCCCTTGAGATTGAATTTGGGGTTTTTATTGATGAACAGCATACATGAAGGTGATACTCACAGTGGACTGGGAAGACTGTGGTGAGATATGGAGGTAGGCTTGAAGCAGCAACAGAGATAGTCAAGCAAGTGAAGCAGATGGTAGTCTGGCACACAACAGATGAGAACTGGTGATATTACAGAGGAGGAGACATACCTGGCACACAACAGATGAGAACTGGTGATGTGCCAGAGCGTACAGAGTACTCTACTTATACTGCTACAGAGAGTGACGCTAGTAACACAGAGTCACAGTAAATACAAGGAGCGCATTGTTCTATACACGGACAAAGGAGTGGATGCAAAAGAGAACAAGGCGATAAAGAACAAGAAGAGTCCAGACTATGATATCATAGTGACATCACAATAAAGATAAGGGAACAAAGGGAAGTACATAGACGTAGTACAAGGGCAATCCAGAGTGGTCCATGATGTCATGTACATGTGTGATGTCATAGATAAGAGAGTACAAGAAGTCCGAGATTGTAAAGATCAAAATAATCTAATCTACAAGTCCTGTATATCTAATCTAAAGCAGTCCGTTATCTGCATGTCCATTGAGCCGCTAAGTGCGCTCAGGCCACTTATCAACATCTCCCCGTGATCAGCAATCTAGGACTAGCACAAGCCCATGTCTACGTTGTGTTGGTGGAGCAGGGTGCGTGCGAGTGACTTAGTGAAGCCGTCTGCAACCATTTCCAGTGTAGGGGTTCTAATAAGGGTGATGGTCCCCTTTTCGATGTACTCCCTAATGACATGATGCCTAATGGCAATGTGCTTGGATCGCCTCCCAGTGACAGGGTTCAAGGCCAAGTCAATGGCACCCTTATTGTCACCATGCAATGGGATGGGGTCGTCGACCTCGTACCCGAGTTCCGCAAGGAAGCTCTGATACCAAGCGGCTTGGTTGGCCGCGTCGGTCATGGCCATGTATTCTGCCTCTGTAGTGTTTTGGGCTACAGTCTTTTGCTTTCGCGAGGACCAGCTTATTGCACCATTGGCTAAGAGGAACACATAACCGGAAGTGGAGTGTCTATCATCAACCTGGTCACCCAGGGAAGAATCACTATAGCCATGAAGGCCATCTCCACTGGCGCCATCGTAGACTATGCGCATGTCTATAGTACCCACTAAGTAGGACAAGACGTACATCGCAAGCCGTAGATGTTGGGGGGAAGGATTTGCTGCATACTGCGCCAAACGTGATACAGCAAAGGAAATGTCAGGTCTAGTGCCAATCTGAACGTACAGCAGACTACCAATGAGTGACTGATAGTGCGTAATGTCAGAGGCAGAAGCCTGGCCCGTATATTTATGAAGGTGCTCGTCAGCACCAGCAGGCAAGGGTGTGGAGTGTGGAGTGGCATCAGTCATGCCAAAGCGTTCAAGGACATCCTTGATATAGCCAGACTGGTCTATTTCAATGCGTCTCCGGGAGCGGTCGCGCACTATGCGTATACCAAGATAGGAGTCTATCTCCCTGAGATCTGTCATCTCATAGCGCTCAGAAAGGTCTGACTTAAGACGCTTGATCTTCTCCATAGAAGCACCCATTATTGTGATGTCGTCAACGTAAACGATAACGAAGAGTGGTCCATCCCCCTCTCGTTGAGGCAACACATATACGCCGGCATCGGCAAACGTCCGCTTAAAGCTGAGTGCAATAAGCACTCCATGGAATTGCAAGTTCCATGCACGGGAGGCCTGTTTGAGACCATATATCGCCTTAATGAGGCGACACACCTTCGTCTCTGCACCAGCAGTGGTGAAACCTTGTGGCTGCTCCATGTAAATCTCCTCATCAAGCACGCCATTGAGAAACGCAGACTTGACATCCATCTGATGGATGTGCCAGTCCTCCAGCGCGGCCAACGCCAGAAGTAATCTCAGCGACTCAAATCGTGCGACGGGAGAGAAGGTTTCATCAAAATCTATGCCAGGGATTTGCGTAAACCCCTTAGCCACCAAGCGAGCTCTGTAGCGGCCATCCGCCTTGAGCTTGAAGACCCATTTGGATTTTACTGCCTTGCGATTAGGCGGGAGATCTACTAACTCCCATGTGCCATTCTTGGCGAGCGCATCCATCTCATACTGACACGCCAGTGTCCACTCATCTGCATCTGCAGACCGCATGGCCTCTGCATAGGTTGCAGGGTCTCTGCCAACGTAAGCTGCAGCTAACAGCTCCGCATATCCCAGCCGTCTACCGCGCAGTGCCGTATTGTCCCCACCGAAGTAGCGAGGATTGGGCACAGGTGCACGGGTAGAGTGTCTTGGTGCATTGTCCATTTCGCGCAATAGCTGACTACGCTGTGCACGATCCTCAAACCCACCAGGCATGTCTGGCGAGGGAGGAGGGACAAAGCGCGCAATGCGCACTGCACTTTGGCGCGGCGGTGGTGAAGTGGGAGTGGTGTGCTCACGCTTAGGAGTGGTGGGCAGAGTGGGCAGGGCAGGTGGTAGTGGTGGCGTGTGTGGGCGCTCTGGTTTAGGGTCTAAAATATCCTCAACATCCTCCTCCTCACTACTGTCAGAGTGTGTGGGGGAGGGTGCTCGCTGTGGTGGCAACGCCGACGTGCTAGGTACGGCAATTACTGGTGTAGGTAGTGGTGGTGAAGCCACTTGAGAAGGTGTCGGGTGTGTCTCAACACCCTGAAGGGACGGGAAGCTACTCTCGTCGAATGTCACATCCCTGGACAAACGGACAGAGCGGGTTGAGCGGTCCCAGAGCTTATAGCCCTTTGATTCGGGCTCAAACCCAATAAGCGTGACCTCAACGGCCTTCGCATCCAATTTGCGACGCTTATCAGCGGGTACGTGCATGTACCCCTTGCATCCAAAGATGCGTAAGTGTGAGACATCTGGTACTTTGCCAGAGTACCAGAGCTCATAGGGTGTGCGCCACTTGAGCGTACGGGTGGGAGAGCGGTTATAGATGTGTACCGCAGTGCTCATAGCATGCTCCCAGAAGCCTTTAGACATGCCAGCTGTGTGTAGCATGGCCATTGCCTTATCCGTAATGGTGCGGTTAAACCGCTCGGCTTTCCCGTTCGACTGTGGTGAACCTGGCATCGTAAGGTGATGCTCTATCCCTCTCTGCTTGAGAATGTCCTGTACTCGGCTCGCCATGTACTCGCCTCCGCGGTCAGAGTGGAGTGCGCGCAGTTTATGGGACGTCTGGGTTTCACCCCAGGCCAAATACATCTGCAGCGCTTTCACAAACTGATCCTTCGACTTAATGAAGTACACCACTGCATGCTTGGAGTGGTCGTCTATGAAGGTGGCGGTGTACGCGGAGCCTTGTAGGGACTGAGTTTGCATTGGACCGGCTAGGTCACTATGTACAATCTCAAAGATACGGGTTGTCCTTTTGGTGGAGGACGCAGAGAAAGGTTGGCGAGTGGATTTACCCAACTCGCACCCACGACACACAGCAGTATGCGTGGTAGAGCTGTCAATGTCCATGCCAGTAGTGGCAGAGGGACCGTACGATTTAAGAGCAGCAGAGGAGATGTGTCCCATGCGCTGATGCCAGATATCAAGAGTGGTGGCGGCACTTTTGGTGTGAGCATTGAGGCCAATGCTTGAAGCGTCCAACCAGTAAAGGTTGTCCTCCAAGTAGCCAATAGCTACACAGCTTTTATTGACAGAAATTTTAAATGAGCCACTGTCAAAGGCCACTTCCGCACCCTTTTGTGCTAGTGCACGCGTCGACAAGAAGCGTGTTTTCACCTGGGGTAGGTGTAGCACATTACTGAGGGTGATGGGGAGGCCTTGGCTCGTGATGAAGACGACGGAGCCTACACCAACTTGGTCGATGGTGGACTTATCTCCAAGGCGCACAGCACCCTTGCATAAGGTGTGACACGGGTAACCCCTGGGTTTTTTTTGTTGTACCCGTACCCGTACCCCTGAACACCGTACCCGTACGGTTAAGGGTACGGTAACACCGCAGCAGATTACGGGTACATACATTGAACCGCGGGTGAGGTCAGAAAACCGCGGGTCAAGTCAGAAAACCGTGGGTATAGTTATAAAACCACAGGCATAGACCACACATAAAACCTGTTCTCGATTCAAAGCTTTTAGATAACAGTTCTAAACGACCTATTTAGGTATTTTCTTTGCTGATACAGCAGCTACGACATCCTCAAAGACCACAAGACCACGACGCGCCCATGAACCGAAGCAGAGAAACGCCCGAATTGAGGAGGGTGAAAGGTTGTTGCGAGTGAAGGGAAGAAGGTGACAGCCTTGTGAGAACACGCGTTCGACAGAGGTTGATGTGGCTGGTCAATGTATCAGTCCAATTGTCGTCATGTAACCATACAGTACACTTACCGGGAATGCTCAGGTAGTCCAGGGCCATGCGATGAAGTGTTGGATAGATGTGTCGGTTGTCGGCCCACCACTTCAACGGGTCCTGGACGTTTTCAACTGGGAGGTTGAGGTATTCCTGGATCTCGCTTGCACGAGGGGCAGTGGTGACAGAAAGGTCACCGAAGGACGCAAACCTGCTGTCCTTCTTCGCGTTTGACTTTGTGGACTTGGTGTTGGATTCGTCGACTGCCTTCTCGTACTTTGCGACATACTCCTCTCGGACGAGACGTTCTGCTTCTTCGACCCATTCTTCCTCCCACTTCTGATTGCGGAAATACTCGAGCTTCATCCCGGGGTGTAGGACCATCGCAATGCGGTATACTGTAGACGAGTCAGTAAGTGAATAGTAGCGGTCCATTTTCCTGCGTGCAAGCTTCATGGCCACTACAAGGGAAGGGTGGTAAGCCTTCCCGGTTTGGTAGTTGAGGTGACTTGATATCCGGTCCATAGCAGGAATGACGGCGGCAACACTTGCAGAGTCTTGGGAGAAAAATAGTGTCGCGTTCTTGTACTGGAGTAAGATCGCAACGAGATCCTCTGCGATAGCCCACTCCTCTGTTTCCAGCTCAAACTTCCGGAACTTGAGTGTCTTGTCAGCTGTCATGGCGTCAACGACGGTGCGATATCGGATTGCAAAGTCGAGCATATCATATGTGGAGTTCCAACGAGTGACAACATCGTGAGGGAGGATACATGGTTTGAGCTTGGATTCTTTGCAATAGCGACGCCATGCAGGGAGGGCGATGGTGGTCGATCGTACAACTGCGAAAGAAAGTCGGCGAATCTTAGTTACCATTTCACGGATAGCAGTTGTATCGGTCATAATTTTTTCGCGTTCATCTGCATCCAGTGCATCCAACTCATCGATACTGTCGTCAATGTCATCTGCATCTGGAACTTGCAGGTCGCCGTCGTCCCTGTTGTCCTCGTCGTCTTCGTCATCTTCATCATCTTCGTCGTCACCACCATCCGAGACCAAGATATCATCAACGTCATTGTTGTCACCATCCTCGGCTTGCTTCCCTAACCCGGCATTGAAAGGACGAAGAAGAGTTTTTGCGGAGAGTTGCAAGGTGTGATTGAAGCAACGGACGCGGTGCTCTGGCACAAAGGAATTGGACATGCGTGCAAGAGCGTCCACTTGCGTGTCATTTGATGTCGCGTTGTCAGCATTCATGGCAAGGATCTGTAGAAGTGATAAGCTCAAAAGTGTATCATTAGATGTTGTGAACGTACCCGGTGTTGGAGCCCAAATGTCTCAAGCATCTTCTGAAACGCCTTTGCCAATGCCACGCCAGTGTGAGACTCAGGGACTTCAATAATGTCGAGTAAAAAGGCCAACATGGCACCACTGTGTTCGAGGTGCACGGTCCAAGCAACAAACGCGTGGTGGTTCGTCGATGTCCATGCGTCTGTTGCGAAATGGACGCGTCCAGGGTATTCTCGAAGGAGTTTGGTGATACGTTCGCGGCACTTGAGATAAGCGGCCTTGACATCACGTCGAATGGTGTTCGGAGATGGGACCTTGAGGTGGGAGTGCCCAGTCGTAAGGAGGTTGATGAGCTCAGGGTCAGAGGCGATGTTTGCTGGACGATTACTCTCCGCTACCCACTTCGCGATGTGGGCACTGATGCACATAAGTTGAAGAAGGCACATCAAACAGTTGTGAACATACCGGAACTCAGAGCTTGAGTGCGCACGATGGGAGTATGTAACCGGGCGTTGTCCTTGATGGGCAAAAGCACCAAAGATACTCCCACTCCGGCTCACTGAATCGTCCCCCTTTACAGCGGCATTGACAACATCTGCACCGAAGCAGCGAACGGCATGGTGCCGGAGGTTGGCAGTTGAGGACTTGTCACCTTTGTCTTGATAGCGCCGGACACCTCGTGCTTCAGTCTTGCACTTCTTCGCCGAACAGGTAAAGAAGTGAGAAACGCGCCCCTTGTGCATCTCAACCTTCACATCAGGTTTGAAGAAGGAATATACCGAGGACCTCCAGGTTTCCTTGGCTGCTGCTACGAACGAAAGGAATGAGATTGTGACGGAAGAATAAAAAGCTGATCCTACCAAGGTCCTTTTCAAGGTCGTCCAGCTCGTCGTCGTCTGACCCAACCCTGATAACCTCCTGGTTGGTCTTGACACTGGCTTGATCTTCAGTAGTTGAGTTGTCCTCCTCTTCACTACCAAACGGAGACGAAACACTAGAGAGTGTGCGTTTGGCCCGCTTGAGACGTCGAGCAACTGCGCCGGTGCCTTTCTTGACGCGCTTGGTGCCCTTTTCACGATGTTTTGCTGAGGGTGATGTAGATTTGAATGATGAACATGTTGATGTTGCTGACTTTGTCGGACGGGGAGGCATTGGTTGGGTGAAGAAAGTATATGAATATGTATGTTCTCACGTTCAAATGACCGAGCCAGATCTCGATGAATGTTTTTTTTCCATTCGCCTCAACGAGACTGTATAGACTCATGGGGGCTGTAGTCTGGAAATGCGTGCGCTCGGACCTCCAAGTGGGATGGTTGGATAGATTGGGTGAAAGAACAAATTCTCACGGGCTGAGTTGGGATGAATACAATAGCAAGCAACCTCAATTAGACTTCGCCGTGAGATTGATCCAACAGAAGTAATAAAATAAACACATTCTTGATAAATGATCACTGAGTAAACACAAAAAACCCAGCCACGGGTACGGTATTGTGCGGGTATGATAATTCCACGGTGTTACCCATACCCGTGTCATACGGGTACGGTATTGCACGGGTATGATAATCTCATACCCGTACCCGTACCCGTCCATACCCGTGACCAAATACCCACGGTGTTACCCGTACCCGTGTCACACCTTAGTTGCGTGGTGTCTCCTGAAGGATCGTAGCCCACTACTGCCTGCTTGAGGGCGAGCGTCAGACTCCCCGGAATCTACAAGATATTATGTGAGGATCAATACTGTACCTCGGGAATGAATAACACTCTCACCATGGCTGCTCCCCGATATCCGATCTACTGGACGTGGAGACAGGGACGGATATGGCAACAGTGAAGGAGATAGATGTTGAGGTTGAGACGAAGACACGTCACGGATTTCATTGGAAAAGTTCTCGTACTCGTCGTCGTCGTCACTGTGATCATTCCTCTGATTTACTCGTGAATGAACTCTGCGGTTCCGTTGCGGATTCCGGACATGCTGTGCAGGCTCATCGACATCCGCAAGCAAATCACAGGATCGGTTCCAAATTAGCGGTGTCAATCCCGCTTTCTCCCGTTGCCTCCAGTGGTCAAGCAGCTCGAATACATGGCCACTGCAAATCTTTGATGGGTCTGCCCACTGAAAGCCGGACGGAAAGCAGTCCTCCTCAATCCACCCGGATGGATCGCTGGAGAGCTTGCTCCATGATATGGTCGCATTCTTCTTCCCGGATATGAACCCTAACTCTTATGCGTTACATACGATCGCATATAATATATGATTAACTCACGGATATGCGCAGTGCAGTACTCCCGAAGGGTAGCCTGAATGATCTTGGTCTGGTAACCGTCACCCGGGGTCACAGAAGGAACTTGTGGCTCTCGATTTGCATCTACAAGGATATTAATCCTAGATTTGATGGTCTTTGAGCGCTCCATATTGCCATTCTCTGTGTCGTATATAAGATGGAAGCATGCATATGGGAATGCCACAAACCTGGCCCGAAGCACGTCCTGGCATATTTCATCCATTCATGCCAGACTGGACGATTTCTCCAATGTGGGCAGAAGTCTGAAAAAGACATGCCATCATCCAGGACTCTGTTCCAATCATCCCTACAAATGCACGGAAATATATAGCACAATGTCAAAGACACATAGGATCGGATTACTTACATTGCGGCCTTTGGATTTCTGTCCTTATCCTCGTAGGCTACTAGAACGATGGAGCGCACTCCACATGTTTTGAATAGTTGTGTTTGGAAATCCCTGACTATGCGACCACGGAATGTCGCTCGAGCCATTCTGAAATTGCGCGTTATAATCCCGATGTACCTTTGTCACAAGAGCACGTACTTGGCTTGAACATCCCTCGGGGGTCTGTCCTCTGACCACTCCTTTGCACGTTCTGCGTACGGCACCTGTTCTTCACTAGACAGGGTCATCCATAAACTTGTTGTAGCATCTTGGAGAGCTCCTAGGAATGCTTCAGATCCCGGTACACCACCGGACATCTTCTTGGCAAGTTCCGTAATATCTTCCTTATTCTCATGGTAGAAGGCGTTCCGTGCTGACCACTTCCGAGTGAACTTAATGAGCTGACGGTGCGGACGAGAGTAGTGATTGTAAAACCACGTTCTGATTTTCTGGAAGCCATCTGTGAGTGGGCTTGACAGGGATTTACTGGAACTACACATACCCGTTTAACAGCCTTCTTATCGAAGGCAGAGTTTGGAGGCCGGAGAGCGTATACCTCCCCCATGACCCTCTCAAGGATCCTATTCCGTGTCCCTGTATCCGCCTTCTGGAAATCGTCAAGGTACCCTTTCAGAATACTCACATCCCCTGGAGTGATTGAAAACCCATCCCCTGCGATGGGCATAGGGGGAGTAGAAAAACGCTCGGATTCTTCAGACCAAGGGCCAGAGTGCTGAGGAGATTGCATTGTAATAATCGGCAAGGCGTAAAACTATGAGGGCGAAGAATACAATATTTGTGTCGAATTGTACCACAGCTCATAGGGTATAAATACGCACTGTGGAACCCTTGCCATTAAATGGTGTGCCAAGGCTCAGACGTAGCCTCGCTGGAGAGTGATGAATCACATCGTTTCTTTCGCATTGCGGTAGCCCAGACTTCTCGGGAGATGTAATCCCAGTCCTCGATCCCGAAACCCGATCACCCGAAACATGTCGAGACCGCTCAGGAAACGCACGTATGTGGATATCATCTTCATCTCGGGAATTTGCATAGTATATATTTTCCATGGAGCACACATAATAAGAACGGGATCGAGGTAATATGAGTCTCGCCTAACACAGTATCGGGTTCATCTGCGTGACCCTCAAAGTGGTGCATCGGACGGGGCATGTTCCGCTTACTCGCAATGCGGGTTATGGGCCTAATCCGCTGAAGGTGCTACACACGGAACATCGATTCATTCGAGTACTATCAATATACATGAGGTTTAATCCGATTCAATCACTTGGATATCCGAATCACTACACTTGCGCGGAGGCCGAAGAAGTCTGCACGACTGCTTAGACTGATGGAGACCATCTCGGATAGCCTTCAACTCGTCCAGGGTATCGTACAGGGCCTCAATCGCAGCATCGCAACACTCTGTAAGTAGGTCGAGGTTGGCTTCGTGATGAACGAACCTCTTGTCCAACCTGTCACCCTCACGGTAGTCTTCATCGGCTGGCTGGCCATCGTCGGATGAACTCCCGACGTGCTGGACATCCGCCTGTGCTACTTCGGCATGAACGTCCACCTGCGGTACGTTGGCTGGGATATCCGCCCGCGGTATGTCGGCTGTGATATCCGCCTGCGGTACTTCGGCTAGGATATCCACCCGCGGTACTTCGGCTGGGATATCCGCCCGCGGTACTTCGGCTTGCGGATTGTCGGCCTGTTGAATGCCTGCCGACAGCGTTCCATCGGGCTGGACATCGACCGACATCGAATCTTCGGGCTGGACGTTTCCCGGCAGAGGTTCAGCGTGCTGTACATCCGCAGACAGGGGTTGAGACGGCCGGATATCCGCTACCGGTGCTTCAGCGGGCTGTACTCCTGCGGATGAGGGGTCAGTAGCCTGGACATCCGCCGCTGACGGTTCAGCAGGCCGGAAGACATGTTTCGGCGGCTCTTCGACTGGCCGTACTTGTGCAGACGATGCTGCAGCCACCTAACATGGTATGCAATCAGTATTCGTTCGAAACATGGTCAGGTGTTACGCACCCCTTTGCCCTCAGTCTTTGGACTATTCGGAACGGATACCGCTACCTTTCGACGCAAGAATGCCGCACGAGATTGAGTACGGGTAGAAGGGGCGATTTCCTCATCTACAGCCATCGCATCTGGAGCCTTCTAAATGTTTGGCTGAATAGGCTCTCAGCTGATGTTAGATTAGAACGCACCTTGTCTGAAGCGGCGGAATCAGACGCGGATAGAGGGCGCGGTGGCACGAAGGTCTCGGCAGGCGTAGCTGCGGATTCTGGGGAATCATGCACGGCCGGCACAGGTTCCCGCCGCCTGAGGAAGCGGGATCTTGAAGGGGGCTGTAGGTCTGACGCAGTATCAGATGGCGCTAGAGATGGCGTCCTGCCTGCTGGTAGTTGCCGGGCTGGCATAGGTGCTGGTGATGCAGAGAGGGAGGGCGCGGGGGCAGTGGGATTCCGTCCGGATGCAGAACCTAAGTTGGCGGGGCGTGCTCGTGGGGGCATTTTCCCAGCATATGCCCACTTTCCTGAGTCGTTTCCTTCAGTATTGTATTATGGTGAGGCTTACCATAAAAGGACACACCTGAATGGGATCTTTGGGGGTGCATTTCGGATGATGGAACTGGGATGTAGCGGAATTTGAAGTGCACCTACCATCACTACTACATGAAGGACAAAGCCGGGGCCAGTCCTGTGTGCATGATAGCGTGCATATGAAGCCCCTTACATCATAAACCCCATTCCATGTTTCCCGTAATACATCATACCCCCTTCATGTTTCCCGTGCTACGTCATACATTCTCCGTGTTTCCCGGATAACATCATACCCACCCTATGTCTCGCATATTAATTACATCATGCCAGTGTCTAGAATTTCGGCCTCGTGCAACGTTATGTCACGAGATCGGTATCTGGAATGTTCTTGGACGTTCAGATGACAAATCTCGGAATCCGTGAGAGGCAAGCAGACAACACAAAGTCAACGCGAGGCGCGCCGCTAACACCACAGTATACTCAGATGCCCCCTAGGCGACCCGTGGCAGACTCTCTTACTGAACATGAGACAACCCTCTTGGAAACCGCAGTTCGGCTCGACGCGGCGCTGCAACACTGGGAGAAGCACAGGGGTTCGGAACCCGTAGTCGAGTGGTACATCAAATGCATTGACGACGAGCTGGTGCGCGATTGCTGTTCAAATCCGGATATGTTGTTTATCAGACTCTACAGAAGGATATCAATAGGATATTCGATTCATATCCGCCTGGTGACATCGGGCCACGTATCCACCCCCTCTTGGAATATGTCGCCAACTGGTGGGACGATGGGGAGAAAAAGGGCATGATCTTTAATCTCGACGACATGAATCTCGCGGACGTCCAGGATATGTGCGACAAAGAAGCAAAGAGCGACCCGTTTTCGTGCAGCCTGCTGTATACGAGGTCGCTCTCCCTCTTTCTCGAGGAGCAGGATGAGGATGCTTACTGGTGGCTCCCCCCTTCCTTTATTACGGGGGATACTATCGGTACGTTTTCCTGTACCAGTTATTCATTGTCGATTCAGCTGGGAGTTCGGGACTTTCAGAAACACCTCGCAAGCCTGCTTCCGGCTCAATGCTCCGGCGCTCGGGGCGGCTATCTGCCGGAAAGAGCATAGATCGGTCCATGGGTGCTGCAAATCCCGACGAGCCCATCACACCGCCGCCGAAAGATGCATACTATGCCTCGGACGATGTTGAGATGGAGGGCGAGGACCATACTGAGACCCCCCGTAACGTCAAGGCAGGGAAGCGTACTGCGGTGCAATCACCCACGACAGTACGTCACACTGCCCGTCGGCAGCGGGTGGGATCTGCGGATAGTATTATAGCGATTCCGATTGACCCGGTAAGCTCGCCTACCTCATAACGCTCTTGCGGTGCTCACGACGTGACGTAGGACGCATGTGGACCTTGCGGACATGGCCGTCGCGACTGTTATCCACAGCCTGGCTCCGTCCGGGCACTTGCATGCCATGAATGCACTCAAAGGAAGCTAAAGTGCACCCCGCTCGCAGCATGGGCAAAGGCTATACAAAAAGCGAATTCACAGAAAGCGAAGGATGCGGCAAAGAACCGTAAGAAACCCAGCATGGGTGAGTCCCCATTTCGTAACCGGGTATTGTGCACTAACGATCACCCAGAGGACGTCTATCAAGAATTCCAGTTGTTCAAGGTAGAGCAACGCGCACACAACACGCTTGTTCGTGATCTTGCCTTCAATGCGGATGCCATGTTGCGTGCCTTATGCAAGCAGGCCGCAGTCAATCTTTCCACCCTTCGCCTCTGTACCCCCGCTGTCCCCTTGTTCACCGAACCCCGGCCTGGCACACCAACTGAATCATCTATTCCTAGCCCCGCTTCAACAACAACGTCGAGCCTTCATATCCCGCCTGCACATCACAAATCAGCCCGACACGTTGGAGGCAGAGGGTAAGTCATATTCTACCAGCATGTATCTTAATTCGGGTTTCTGAGTTGTCGGTATGTTCTTACACCCTCTCAGCATCCGGCCCCACTTCGAGCTCGTACCGGGCGTAGTGGTACCAGCAAGCCCCCTTCGAGAGCCCCGAGTGCTTCCGGATCGCGCCAATCATCTTGTACTCACCCCGCGTGTCACGATTCGGCTTGTGGACGCTTACTACACGGCGATGACCTCCTTAGTAAGCAGTAATAGGTCATGGACATATCGTATCAGTCAGCTATAGTATCACATGTTTGTAGTGGTATGACTCATTCCTAGTAGTAGCTGTAGTAGGGTTCGAGCTACCTACTTACGCTACTAGTCGTTCGGGTTCGAGAGGAGCTTTAAAGCTGCCTCGTACATGTATAAATAGTATAACGCAGAGACCAGAAGACTCCATTCTGGTCTTCTTCAATTGCCATCACGCATCCTCTCCTCGTGATCCCTCTAAGTGTCTGTTACCTCGTTCGCTTGTCTCTGTAGAGCAAGTCGTCCTTCACGTACGCCTAGTGGAATACGCCCTAGTGCTTCTTACGATCACGTGCACCTTGAGGCCGTGTATTCGTGTCACGTGACCCCCAAGTCACTGGAAACCGCTAAGTCGTCAGAACACCCTTTCGCTGTCCAAGTCGGACTCACGCCAGTGGCGGCGTTAACCGCGTGAAGGGAAGAAACGTATCTAAGCTTTCTATGTATCCCGTGTTCCGTGTCACGTTCAGTACCGTATCTAGCCGCAGAGTGGTCATATTTCGAATGACATCTTATAGTGTGAGAAAGCCGAGTTAGAAACCCCGGAGTGTGTGAACCTGAGCATTGTCCCGATCGGTGTGTGCACGGTATTTATTAGCTGCATCATACAGTACGAATGATGGACGAATAATTACGGGATATGTGCCAGATATTGAATTCCCGTTTTGGGCACTGATGCCATACGTCCACGTAAATTCCACCAACCATTCTAGCCAAGATCCACTAGGGCACCGGGAAACACTCAGATTATCGTAAAGTTCCGCATCACGGTGCTCTCGTATCGGGTCTGTATCAGGAGTATATTGGTAGCCCGGGCCGTAACATATCGGCGTGGCGGTCCATATTCAAAACACCCCGTATGTATATGTACACGGGAATCGGATGAGACTGTGCTAGCCGGGTAATATGATACACGTACGAAGTGTGTACAATGTCTATAAGAACACACATGTCAGACTTCATTTCATCATAACACAACTTCCCTGCTTCAGCAACCCACATGGAATCCCACACCTATGACACTGAGAACGCTTCCACCCTGCATGATCATAATACATCTGTCACAGATGTCCGACATCCATCCATCAGTTTCTCTGACCCTGAAGACAATATATCATCGGGTCGTGAATCCTTTGATGAAGATGACATGTATGGATCGGACACTGGTGATGATTTCATATGTGATAGCATGGAGTCGGATGGGGGCTCACAGGAACCCGCCAGAGGAATAGTACGTCCACGACTCCACCCAGGGTCTCCAAATCTCATGCACACCGTAGTTTGATGATGTCATTGCACAGGCTCATGGCCTATGCATTCATCTTGAGAACATATACACCTTGACCAGAGCACTCTGTGAAGCTCGGGAAATAGAAGGTGTTTCTGCCCTCCCCCTGGGCCCCACTCTCATCGACGATTTGACTTTGAGGACCTCATCTGAACTAATCGGATCAAATATCGCTGACATTGAGGAAGAGGCTGAGAATGATGAGTTTGGGGTAGCATACTGGTAGACACTTCTCTATGATGAATCATAATGTTCATTACGGAGATTCGGGGTCCGTGGGCTAATATCCGTGCTGAAATCCTGTACTCTAAATGAACGTGTAATCAAAGCGATTTGACTACTATGTAGTGATACAATTTTACTTGGGCATGGATGCCATCCGGATATTGGATATTCCGTGTGAGAGATATCCGCCAACTTAGATGCAGCATATATAAGAGACAACAACTAGAAGAACATCAGGACACCCAACATCCCGTTCACAATACATTTCCCATTCCCATTACCTCTTTATATACCGCACAATGCCTCGGAGTCGCGACATAACTGTTCCAGACATCGTGGACGGCATTGAAGAAGTTATCATTAAGCACACCAAGACCAAGCGAGGCACTATCCGGACTACGGAAACAATCGTCCCCGTTATCAAGCCACAGAAGAAGCCTTCTGTACAGTTATCACGATCAAAGAAGAAGGAAACACAGCCTCAACACCGGCCGGATGGGGCAGAGGGATCTACTATGCACAATACACGGGTGCATCAATATATGGAGGAACAAGAAGAGTATGACCTTCCCGGGCCGGAAAGTGTTGGTGACAATTTACCCCGAACTACCGTATGTATTGCATTATATCTTCATGGAATGAGAGTCCTAATAGACTGCAGACTCCAATGAAACAATGGCTCGAGCTACGGAAACGATATCTACATATTCTTTTAGAGATGGAGGGCCGGAAAACAATCGACAAGTGTTCCGTGTGCAGACGCCCCTTCGGATATCAAGTGTCCGGATTGCTTTGGCTCATGCTCCTTTTGTAAGGATTGCTGTCTCGAGGCTCACAGACGTTCCCCGTTCCACCGTCCACTCCAATGGAATTCGACCCACTACACTCAAGTATCCCTGCATTCATTAGGTCTTTCTATATGCCTTGGACATGATGGTGCACCATGCCCCCAAACCGTTGAGGTATGAAGAAATAGTTGACCAAGTATGAGTTTTGGCTCATATTCATTTAGGGAATAAGAGCAGCACAGGTATCCAATCCCGGCAGGAAAGGCCGTTCTGTGCACGGACGCGCTCGCTCAACCTCTCTGGATTCTGTTCAAGAGGGCCTAGAATCACCGGAGAGCTTTGGACAACTCCCGACGCCTCGCGGAACACCCCAGCCAGAAGACCAATCCTCTCGTAGAGATATCCCGGACATGCTCTTTGACGTACCCGAGATCCCTCTGGAGTCAACTGATGCTGCTGCCAGCCGGAAGCGCACAACAGACTCCGGGAACCCACTATTCACTGTTGTCGATCGGGGTGGGATATTTGATATGGAAGTCGTATTCTGTATCTGCTCTGAGTTAGATAACACAGATGAGCAGCTTCTCCAAGCTGGCCTCTTTCCTGCAACCTTTAAGCAGATAGAAACTCTCTTCACTTTCTCAGTACTGGAGGACTTCCTGGTGGACAACTTAGAATGCAAGACCACAGCGCAACAGTTCTATGCAAAGCTACAAAACATGACAAGCAAAATGTTTCCCAACAATGTCCCAGTATGTTTCCACTCAGAGATCACATCCAGACCTACTCAGCGTTCACAGAATCGTTACAAGCAACTGCTAAGGGCATCGCGCCAGTGGCGTGATCTGAAGAACAGGATGGAACATGGGCTCGGACATCTGCCAGAATGGGAGACTATTCCGGACGGATCCATGGCAATATTCTGCCCGGCATGCCCACAACCCGGTGTCAATCTGCCCGTGGACTGGAAAACACGCTATCGTGACTCTCCGTATGTCATTATTCAATGTATTCTATTCCGTATGTACTAACTGCCATTGAAGAGACCAGCTCATCCGGACATTTATCATGGACGGAAACTTTTCCGCAGAGCACATGAAGCATAGACCAGGGGAGAAGGATATCGCACTATCAGGCGGGAATGGCATTCATGGCGAATCCAGACTCTTACAAGGCTCATCTCAAGAGTGGACAAGAAATAGTCCAAGTATGTGGGGTCTTATTACTCAGATGCCCTCAGTTCATTTTTTGTAGCCCAGCACATGCAACACGTATAGGGCCATTGAACAGGCGAATTCCAGTAGGGCACATCTTGATGTCACAGGTATTGGCGCAACAGCCTGTTGTCATGGGTTCTTTGTTCCAACCTCTGTGGTAGATTTCCAGAAGGGAGAAAGGTACGTCTGGACTCTTAAATCCCGCATATCCGGGGCAATCACATATATTTCTACTGCAAGGCAAATCAACATGGACTACAGTATATGCAAGGCTCTCACTTACAACATGGAAGATATTCCTGTGGCGCTTGTCATGTATGACATTATGTGCCAATACAGGGTTCACTTCCAGGAGCGGGTGAACAACAGTCCGGACCTTTCACTACCAAGCTCATTGGAACTTCGGGTTGGAATTGGCTTGTTCCATATCCATGGCCATCAGGATTCCTGTTTACTCCGGTTCTCTCCAAGTTACATTCCTGGAGCAAAGCAGGTCGATGGAGAAATCATAGAGACATTATGGGCGCCATTGAACAACATTTCCCAGCAGTATTCGAGGGATGTCATTGGACCACAGACAGGAGGTATTGGACGCACATATCAATCACTCCAACTGGAAGAAGCTGGTTCGGATTGGTATGTACCGTTTTACCCCCATATACACATATTCTGACATATGACAGTGCCATCCCTTCTCAAGCGGTGGAAACGGCTACAGTCCAGCCTGGAATTCCAGTCGAAAGGCATATGAAGCACTTAATGAGCACTTCCAGGACAAAGCTGATAAATGGCTCAAAGATGATAAGGCTGCTCAGAAGGATAGACAAGCATTCCCCGCTTCTATGGATATATATGATACTGTAAAAGAAAAAGGTGTGTGGGAAAACCCCGGAATCATCTGCCCCGAGTTAACAGATATGGGAAGCCCCATCCCGAGCTGCAATTCAGCAACAGCTCATGGCGGAAGAGAGTGGGGACAACACTATCCGGGGTCAGACATCCTGGATTTCATGTGGCATTAAAATTCAGGAAACACAGTGAGTCAGCACATATAATTTATCACTCCTATATTAAACCCATATCTAGACTTGCAATAAGATATCAGCTGCGGAGCCAGGGATCCAGGCTGACAATGGAGGATGAACAAATTCTTGAGAACAAGCGCACTCGCCTGCAGAAGCTAATTGAGATGTTTGAACGTCAGGCAGACGCTTTCCTCCTCTGTCACCAACCCATGGATGATATCCCGGTGTCATCTATGGGTGACTATGCAGAGTATGACCATGTAGATGACATGGATGACTCCGGAGTTTCAGGATTGTCGCCCACAGATCCGTCTGGCAATTATCAGCAAACACATGCCTCTAACGAATCTGGAACGGAGTGCCCCAATGCTGAGGACATTCCCCTTCTTCTCCCTTCAACCCTTGGATGGGAGTGGTGTCTCAACCATGGTGTCAAGTCTCTTGCACTTAAAGAGTCTAAGCTACGCTATGCCCAGGCAAATGACTCCATCCACAAGATGCGCATTGCCTTGGGTTTTAAGTCCGCACTCTTCAGAACACAGGTCAGAAATGCCCGAACCCAGAAACCCAAGACCCGTGCTTGGACGGCAGTCAACAGTGTTGACACTACAGTGCGTGAGCATGCCCGAAACTATTGCATGGCACGGGACGCATATCTCAAGGTCCATCAAACGTCCGAGAAGTCTTTGGAACTACCACCACTCCGTATAACGGACCTCCGTGTCAATACAGCTGTCCTTGGAGCAGCGCAGGTAGGACAACGGAATACACAACTTCCATGGATATGGAGTTTCGGGATATCTCACACGATGGATGGTACATGGATGGATGAGTGTAAGTCACCATTTATCTTGGACCGTATGATGAATACTTACAAACTGATAGTTAACCGGGTCCATTGGCTCCATGCAAAGGCTCAGTTGGAGCGGTGGAAAGAAGAGCAGAACAGTATTCACAATGAAGCAGAGTGGGTCCCTGCTTATTTCCGTGCCAAGGCAGAGTGTTGGAAGGCCTGGATGGACCTGGCAGCAAAGGAAAAGCTTCCTGGACATGTGGCATATGCATCACGCCAGGCATATGCATGGGAAGGGCTTTCAAGGAGTTCGATTAAAGCACTTTCTCCGATAACATCTGTGTCATTGTCCCAGTTTTAGATTTCATCTGTGTACATCATATTTTGCCCAGCGATGTCTCTGCTACCCCATGCTATGAAGTACTGAGATGGGTAGAAAAATAACCCGAACACTCTTATTGCTAATATGAATCTCGGATATTCAAATTCGAATATGTTTTCCCGTCTGTGTTAGAGTTGACGGAACTTTATCGAGATTTCACGTCTTCCGCATTTTTTGCTTCAGGAAGATACGTCTTACCGGATATTCAATATCGAATATATTTTTCCTGTCAAAGTCAGAGTAAACAGAACTTACTCGGGATTTTATGTCTTCTGTAGTGTTTGCAGAGAGATGGAACTTTTCGTTTCAAGAAGTCACGTCTTCCTGGATATTCAATTTCGGATATGTTTTCCCCATCAGTATCAGAGTAGACGGAACTTCATCGGGAATTCGCGTCTTCCGTATTTTTGCAGAGAGAGATGGGAATGTTCCATGAAGTCACTTCTTCATACTCGATTTCGGATATTTGTTACCTGTCCATGTCTGAGTGGACGGAACATTTTCAAGAGAGACGGAAATGTTCTTGAAAGTCATGTTTTCTGTCATTTTCAGATGGAGAGATATTTCACCGGGTTTTTCTGCCATTTACAGAGGGACAGAAATGTATGCTATATCCCTTAGGTTGTGTCCCTTCTACATGGATTTCCAAATGTTTTTCTTTAGGACCCTGCACACTTCTGGACATTGATATTCCATTTTATTGATACTTCCCACTTTGAAAAACTGCACTGTTTCCAAAAAAACCCGAACTGACATCGGCTGGCCCATGAGTTCCGGAAAATTTCCCCGTATCGGCCGACATCGGTTGGCCCATGAGTCATGAGGGGTTCTTCCCATCGGGTGATCCATCAGTCATGAAAGTCACTGCAGAACATTATGTGTTGCCCCTGCGCGTCCTCCTCCTGCTCATCTCGTGATCCACCATCGTGCCCGCTTCGTCCTCAATCCGCTCCATCGCGTTGGCCATCTCCAGCCGACGGCGACTGCCCGTCACCTTCCCCGCGATCTCCCCTAGGGCGGCGATGAGGTCGTTGACCCGCTCGTTGAGGCGGTCCTCCTCACGCGTGGCGGCGCGGTAGCGGTGGACCTCCGCCGTGAGGCTCGGGTCGTGGATGGCGTCGAGGCAGCGGTCGACGCGTGCCCGATCCTCGAAGCCCTTGGTGAAGAGGACCATGTCCGCCGCTGGGTACATGGGCTTCCCGTCGTAGCAGAAGCGGGGGGCGGTGTAGAGAGGTCGGGCGTAGACCTTGTCCGACTCGTCGATGATGCCCACCACCAGGGGGTTGGGCCCCATGATGACTTGGACGTAGCGGGCTTTGTGTTGCGTTAGGCCCGTCCTAACGATGCTCGACTTGAGCGATGACAGAGTGGCTTGATGCAAGGAGGGCGACTTAACGAATATGGATACACGACCTCAACAGGTACGCGATCACTGTGAGCACTGGGGCGAAGTCCACCAGGCGTATGCGTTGCTGGGCGATCTCCCTTACGAGGGGCAGACGCAGGAATAAGCAGAAAGAGAGGAGAAGGCAGACGAGGAGTGAGGGGACAAGAATCGGAGTAAGGATTCAAGAAGACCAAGCTAAGGAGCTCGGTCTTCGCACTACCCACTAGATATACAATTGACGAGGAGCTTTGAAGCTCCTCCTGAACGTTAGGTATCTAATAGCAATAGTAGCTCAAACCCTACTACGACTATCCTAGGTATGAGTCAAGTCCGATGCATGTGATAACCGAGGCTGACTGAGACGACTGTCCCTGACTAATACTAGGGTAGTCAGAACCCCACGAGTCTGCAGTCCGTACTGATGAGTCCAATCGCAACATCACCCTCTCTTTAGGTGCGACGTCCCGACGCTCCGAAGCCCTCCTCCTCGTACCTGATCCTGGTGCGCTGCAGCTGCTGCGCGGTTCTCCTGCCCCTGCGTGTCCTCCTCCTAGTCATCTTGTGGTCTACCATCGTGCCCGCTTCGTCCTCAATCCGCTCCATCACGTTGGCCATCTCCAGCCGACGGCGACTGCCCGTCACCTTCCCTGCGATCTCCCCTAGGGCGGCGATGAGGTCGTTGACCCGCTCGTTGAGGCGGTCCTCCTCCCGTGAGGCGGCGCGGTAGCGATGGACCTCCACCGTGAGGCTCGGGTCGTGGATGGAATCGAGGCAGCGGTCGACGCGTGCCTGGTCCTCGAAGCCCTCGGTGAAGAGAGCCATGTCCGCCGCCGGGTACATGGGCTTTCCGTCGTAGCGGAAGCGGGGGGCGGCATAGAGGGGTCGGGCGTAGACCTTGTCTGACTCGTCGATGATGCCCACCACCAGGGGGTCGGGCCCCATGATGACTTGGACGTAGCAAGCTTCGCGCTCGACCCCATCGGGGGAGACGATGCGAAATGGGATGTAGTCCGTGCCGGCGTTTCGCGTGAAGCCGGAGGGGACTCGTGTGTTGAGGGCGACGAGAGGTTGGTGGGCGAGCGGGCCCATCACCCTGAGGTCCCGTTTGTACATGGGGGAGCCGTCGGTGTTGAGGGAGTAGGGGGTCTCACGCAGGTCGTCAGTGTCGGTGGTGGAGCGAATGAAGGGGTGCTCAGCTGGGTAGTTGTCGGGGGCATCCTCGGTGGCCAGACCCCAGTCCGGGCCAGCAGCTGCCGATGCCGCAGCTCCTGCAGCCTCCTCTGTGCCTGTCGCAGCTGCTCGTCCCTCCACTCCTTCACGATCTCCTTCCACGGCCGCACGGGCCCGAACTCGGTGTGGTACCTGGACAGGCTCAACGTCACTGTGTCCGTCAGGACGTTGAACGGGGCTATCTGGCGCCTCGATGCTGCGTATGGTGCGCTCCTCCTCCGCCGTGGCGTCGTAGTCGGCGGTGCGAGGTTGCGCACCAGGGGAGTCGGCGACTCCCCTGATGGTGGGGTCAGGAAAGGCGCGGAGGACAGCGACGGCGTCTTTGCGGGTCGCGGGCCCATGGGTGGTGACAAGGGCCTTGACAACGGTGTCGATGGTGGACTGCGACGGGAGTGAGCAGGAAGACATTATTCGGAGGAAGACAGGATGGAGTGGTGTAGCAGGGGTTGCTGAGGGACTTAGCTCGCAACGAAGCCCTCTTATATGTGTTTCCTGCGTGGGGTTTGATGCCTTGAAGTCCTTGATAGCCTGGTTGGCGAATACTTCGCTCCAGTCGACCCACTGATTCTCCGAGTCGGGGTATCCCTTCCATTTCACGAGGTATTGGAGTTTCCGTGTTCTTCCGAACCTCCGCGAGTCTAGAATCTTCTCGACCTCGTACTCCTCTTCTCCGTCTACCAGATCTGGCGGTGGGCGCTGATAGTTTGGCCCATGTGTCACGGTCTCGTGATATCTGGTGAGAAGATCGGTGTGGAACACCAAGTGGATACTCCACTGTGTGGGAAGTTCCAGGCGATAGTTGACAGGGGACATCACCTGTGCGATCTTAAAGGGACCATGCCTCTTGGGCGCAAGCTTTGCAGTTGGCTGGTTGGTTCGCAGGTGGCGTCCTTCTAGCCACACGAGGTCGCCTTCTTTGTATTTGGGCGTATCCTTGTGTTTGACCCATGACTTTTGTGCCTTGATAAGGAGCGTCTTGGCCTGCGCTCTGGCCTCTTGAAACTGATCTATTCTCAGCGCCACTTGGGGTATGGGCAACGGCCTATCGATCCAATCAGCACGCAGATTGTACCCCATCAGGAGGTAAAAAGGGGACTTCCTTGTGGTCTCATGGGGCCAGTTGTTGTGCGTGAATTCCGCTATAGGGAGGTATGCCGCCCAGTTATCTTGCCGCTCGTTAGCCCAGAAGCGGAGATACTGCTCGAGCCACTGGTTGGTCCGTTCGGACTGTCTGTCCGTTCGAGGGTGGTAGGCGGTGGAAACGTTCTGCGAAATCCCCAGGATCTTGCACAATTCCCTCGTGAACCGGGACGCAAAGCGTGGGTCCCTGTCGCTGATCACCTTGGAGGGGAGCCCGAAGCGCAGGAAGACATGCTTAGCGTATAGGGCAGCGGTTCCTTCTGCTGTGATCTCCTCTTGGCAGGGGATGAAGACGGCTGCTTTGGTACAGTCGTGATCCGTAATGGTGAGGATCGAGTCGAATCCTTGTGACTGGGGGAGTTTGGTGATGAAGTCCAGTGCGATTGTTTCGAAGGGGAGCGCTTCTGGGTTTGGGTAGATCGGGGACAGTGGTGCTCGGGTTGGTCGGTTGTTCGCTTTGTGCCGTTGGCAGTCAGCGCACCCTTTGACGTAGTCAAGTACGTCTTGGATGAGGTTGGGCCACCAGTAGGATCGTCCCACCAACTGCGCGGTTTTGTTAATACCTGGATGCCCATAGACTGGCGGGTTGTGGTGAGCGGAAATGATACTTCTCTTGTCATATAGTCTGCCTGTCACTACCTGTCTTCCATCTTTGTACCAAGTGCCTTCGATCTTCTTCAGCCGATGTGCATCCACTCATGGGCGGAGATAGTCCTCGTCTTGATGGTACATCGCGTCCGGTCGCTCCATCTCTCCGGGTTCGATCATCAGGGTGTTTGGCATGATCGCCTCGACTTGCGTAGCTCGTACGAAGAGTGCATCGGGGAGTACTGTTACGTCCTTGTTGTTGTTGTCCCCCTGGTCGTAGTCCGGTCGGCGGGAGAGTGCGTCTGCTCTTCCATTAGCCGTTCCTTTGATGTGGTGAATCTCAAAGTCGTATTCGGACAGTTCCAGTACTTCCCTCGCAATGCGTCTGCTTATCCTCTGTGGTGATCGCCAGTATTGCAGGTTGAGGTGGTCGGAGAATACCTTGGTTTTATGTGGTGATCCTGCGAGTAGGGGCCTCCAGTGGCAAAAGGCTTTGACGATAGCCAGCAACTCTAGGTCGTAGATGTCGTAGTTGCGCTCTGCCTCGTTCAATGTCGCCGAGTAGTAGCCTATGGGGTGTCGTTTACCGTCCTCTTTGCGTTGCAAGAGTACAGCACCCACCGCAAAGCCTGATGCGTCCACCTCCATCTCGAATTGTTCCTTGGGGTCCGGGTGTGCCAGTACCGGTTCACTTGTGACCAGTGTCTTGAGTTTCTCGAAGGTGTCCGCCTCTGCTTGTCCCTACTGCCATTCTGTGTCTTTCCTCGTCAGTCTGTTCAGTGGGCCTGCATGTGTGGCGAAGCCCTTGATGAAGAGGCGGTAGAAGTTGCAGAAACCGAGAAAAGATCGGACTTGTTTGACCGTGGTAGGCGTCGGCCAGTCGCGGATGCCAGCGACTTTAACTGGGTCCATGCGAGTCACCCCCTTCTCAAGGATTACCCCCAGGTAATCGATTGCCGGGGCGCCGAAGATGCATTTCTCCGGCTTGAAGAACAGGTGATTGTCCTTTGCGATCTGGAGTATGTCACGTACGGCGGCAATGTGGCCTGCCATGCCACTGCGCGAGGCAATGCCGATGTCGTCCATGTACACCCGAATGGTGGTGCCCAGCGGCTCGTGTTTAAGGATAACGGGGCCACAGAGGTAGTCCATCATCTCCTGGAAGGTGGGCGGTGAGTTAGTGAGGCCGAAGTACATGACCAGCGGTTTGAAGAACCCAAGGCGGGTCTTGAAGGTGGCCTTGTGCTCATCGCCGGGTTTGATGCGGACGTTGTTATACCCCCAGCGGACGTCGAGTTTAGTGTAGATGTCCGCGTTCCCCAGGTCCGTGATGAGTTCTTGGATGAGCGGGAGGGGGTACTGGTTACGCACAGTGAACGAGTTAATCTTCCGGTAGTCCTGAATGGGTCGGAGTTTCCCATCCTTCTTCTTGACGAAGAAGAAAGGGGAGGCATAGGGAGATTTTGACGGTCGGATGTACCCCTTTGCCAATTGTTCATCCAGGAAGACTCGGAGGGCTGCATCTTCGTCCCGCGACATGGGATAGATCTTGCAGTCGATAGCATCTGGTGCGTCTTTTTTGAACTCGATGGTGTGGTCCCAGGGTCGCGAAGGCAGGAATTGGTGGGACTCTTCTTCGCTAAATACTGTTGCGAAGTCCTCGTATTCTTGTGGTATTTGGGTGGTGCCGGCGAACTGTTGTGCTTCAATGGCTAGGTCCGTGGCGGTGGTGCGCGCCCGGGCCATCTCCCACTCGTCGGAGAGTTCTTGTATTGCGCGGCGCTTTTCTTCTTCGCTGAACTCTTCGGTGGGGGCGAATGCGATGGTTACTCCTCTGTGTGCGGGGTGCGTGGTGCGGAGGACTACTGGATATGCGTCCTCCTTGATAACTGCATGTTGCCAGCTGATCTGTGGTTCATAGGTGGCCAGCCAGGGGTAACCGAGGACGATGTCTTCATTCCCTGTGTCAGTGAGGAGAAACCGCATTGTTTTGCGGGTCCCTTTGGTCTCGACGTCGAGATCTGCACAGTGTGTGGTTAGTCCTGCTTTGTTCTCGGAGTTATTGATGTTCCATATCTTTTTGGGGGTCTCTAGCTCTTGGAGACCGATCCCCATTCGCTTGGCGAACGTGGGTTTAATAAAACTGTCTGTGGCTCCGGAGTCCACTAGTGCTTTTACTTCAGCCATGTTGTAATTCGTTTGAATGGAAACTGGGATTCTCAACGATCGATAGCGTGTGATGATTACAGAATTACAATGGAGCGCCCTCACCCAGGCTGATGGGTTCAGGCGTTTTGAAAACCCTCCTTGCCCCACAGGTCCTGGAGGACTAGGTCCTTCACTTCGTCCGACGCTCCAGCCACTCCCTGGAGCCATTCTTGCGCCTGCTGTTGCGGGGTCATCGTTACGCGTGCCTCGACCCTTGGTTCCTGGGCATAGTAGTCTGTTTCCGACCTGCGACTGCTGCCACCTGGTGTGGTGTCTCGGTTCTGTGGGCAGTAGCAACTAAAATGTCCCTTTTGGTTGCAGGTGTAACAGATTACTTCCCTTGCATCTCGGGGAAGTCCCCTCCCCCTGCCTCGCGTCCTGGGCCCTCCTCTAGGCGGGTAGGGTGGCCGCTGTTGGTTGCCGAGTACAAATTCGGCTCCGGCGAGCCTTGCCTGAGTGCCTTCGGTCTCTGCTCCTCGTGCCCTTGTGCGGTCCGCCGAGGTATCCATGGTGTTGGGATTCTGATGGTGGGGGAGGTTCCTTGGAGCCCACCCACTTTGCGGGGGTCCCCAGGCGCTAGGGCGCGGGGTAGCCTTCGGGGCGGACGGCTTTATCAAATTGAGACGTGCCTGCAGGTGCAGATACTGCTGCTGTTTCTTCATCGCCGCTTGCTTCCATGCTTCGAACGTGGTAGGTTCGTATTGTTCGTAGACTTTGGTGAACAGCCCCTTTGGCAGTCCTGCCGTGAATAGGTCCAGCGTTTGAGGGGCGTCGAGGTTGTAGTCAGCCTGCCGAGCGAGGCGTTCGAAGGTGGCTACGTAGCTGTCAATATCCCCTTCCTTCATGTGGATTCCTTTGCGTAGCTCCGACTGTGCCTGTTCTTTCTCCATGGTGTTTGCTAATCTCCTTGTGAAGGCGTGAAGGGTCTCTTCCCAGAGGCATCAGGTATGTTCGGGGAACCCGGCCTCTGTCTGGCGCATCAGCCAGTCGGTCATGTACATTACCCATTCGTTGACTAGGTCCCCCTGGATGTATCCGAGGAAGAGAAGCGATCGGCGGTAGTAGTTACGCATGATGTCGCTTGTACTGTTGACCCCTTGGTAGAGGTTCCATTGTGCTCTGAACTGTAAGGCCTTGGTGCGGTCGCCATTGAAGACCATGGGTGGGTTGCCTTGAAGTCTGTCCGATGAGCGGGCCTGGTTGCCGATGGGACCTACACCTGGGAACCCGCCCCCTCCAGGTGGTCCTCCTCCGCTGTCGTGCGGATGGCCTCTTCCTGGGCCTCCTCCTGGCGGTCCCCCTCCGGGAGGGTCTGGTTCGTCGGGTCCGATGGCCCTCATCAGAGCCGCGTCATCTGCGGTCATCCGATGTCCGGTGTCGGGGTTGATAGGGAGTAGGTCCTCTGGGACTCCGTCGTGTGGTTGTTGTATAGGGTCCACCTGGAGCGTGTACATTGGTTCTAGCTGTGTGGTTGTCATCTCTTCTGGCAGCTGAACGATTATCTGCTCAGCTTCGTCTAGCGTGATCCCTGCAGCCCGGTTTGCTAGGTTTGTGAGTTCCTCCTGTTCCTCTGCGTTTACTTGTGAGAGGTGGTCCTCTTCGGACTCTTCGTCACTGCGTTCCGATCCGGAGTCCTCCTCTTCCGTGGTGCTGGCAGCGACTGCACCGTCAATGGGTCCTACCCTTGCTGAGGGAACTACCTCGCTTTCTAGAATGTCGCACCGATATTCGTGCGTCGTTGGTCTGACTACCGTTCGTACTCCTGCGTCGTTTGTTGCGAGTATGCACCAGCAAGTATGTTCGAAACTGAACTCAACTGGGTAGTAACGGCTCGGTCGATTGGGGAAGTCGACAAAGTATCCGGTCTCTCCTCTGTGTGTCCTCCACCTGGCAGCTTTCAAATAGCACGTGGGGACGTTTCGTTCGCCTCTGTTGGGGATGATGTACGATTGGACTTGGTTCCAGCCCCACCGATCTCCGGTTGTGGGTGCCACTGTGTCGTTCTTGGGATTAGCTTGGTCTTAATGTTGCGTTAGGCCCGTCCTAACGATGCTCGACTTGAGCGATGACAGAGTGGCTTGATGCAAGGAGGGCGACTTAACGAATATGGATACACAACCTCAACAGGTACGCGATCACTGTGAGCCTGGGGCGAAGTCCACCAGGTGTATGCGTTGCTTGGCGATCTCCCTTACGAGGGGCAGATGCAGGAATAAGCAGAAAGAGAGGAGAAGGCAGACGAGGAGTGAGGGGACAAGAATCGGAGTAAGGATTCAAGAAGACCAAGCTAAGGAGCTCGGTCTTTGCACTACCCACTAGATATACAATTGACAAGGAGCTTTGAAGCTCCTCCTGAACGTTAGGTACCTAATAGCAATAGTAGCTCGAACCCTACTACAACTATCCTAGGTATGAGTCAAGTCCGATGCATGTGATAACCGAGGCTGACTGAGACGACTGTCCCTGACTAATACTAGGGTAGTCAGAACCCCATGAGTCCGCAGTCCGTACCGATGAGTCCGATCGCAACACTTCGCGCTCGACCCCGTCGGGGGAGACAATGCGAAATGGGATGTAGTCCGCGCCGGCGTTCCGCGTGAAGCCAGAGGGGACTCGTGTGTTAAGGGCGACGAGAGGTTGGTGGGTGAGCGGGCCCATCACCCCAAGGTCCCGCTTGTACATGGGGGAGCCGTCGGTGTTGAGGGAGTAGGGGGTCTCGCGCAGGTCGTCAGTGTCGGTGGTGGAGCGAATATGGGGGTGCTCAGCTGGGTAATCGTTGGGGGCATCCTCGGCTGCCAGTCCCCAGTCCAGGCCAGCAGCCGCCGATGCCGCAGCTCCTGCTGCCTCCTCTGCGCCCATCGCAGCTGCTCGTCCCTCCACTCCTTCACAACCTCCTTCCACGGCCGCACGGGCCCGAACTCGATGTGGTACCTGGACAGGCTCAACGTCACCGTGTCCGTCAAGGCGTCGAACGAGGCTATCTGGTGCCTCGATGCTGCGTATGGTGCGCTCCTCCTCCGCCGTGACGTCGTAGTCGGCGGTGAGAGGTTGCGCACCAGGGGAGTCGGCGACCCCCCCGATGGTGGGGTCGGGGAAGGCGTGGAGGACAGCGATGGTGTCCTCGCGGGTTGCGGGCCTATGGGTGGTGACAAGGGCCTTGACAACGGTGTCGATGGTGGACTGCGACGGGAGTGAGCAGGAAGACATTGTTCGAGGGTAGACAGGATGGAAAGATGTAGCAGGGGTTGCTGAGGGACTTAGCTCGCAACGAAGCCCTCTTATATGTGTTTCCTGCGTGGGATTCAGCGCCTTGAAGTCCTTGATAGCCTGGTTGGCGAATACTTCGCTCCGGTCGACCCACTGATTCTCCGAGTTGGGGTATCCCTTCCATTTCACGAGGTATTGGAGTTTCCGTGTTCTTCCGAACCTCCGCGAGTCTAGAATCTTCTCAACCTCGTACTCCTCTTCTCCGTCTACCAGATCCGGCGGTGGGCGCTGATAGTTTGGCCCATGTGTCGCGGTCTCGTGATATCTGGTGAGAAGATCGGTGTGGAACACCAGGTGGATGCTCCACTGTGTGGGAAGTTCCAGGCGATAGTTGACAGGGGACATCACCTGTGCGATCTTAAAGGGACCGTGCCTCTTGGGCGCAAGCTTCGCAGTTGGCTGGTTGGTTCGCAGGTGGCGTCCTTCTAGCCACACGAGGTCGCCTTCTTTGTATTTGGGCGTATCCTTGTGTTTGACCCATGACTTCTGTGCCTTGATAAGGAGTGTCTTGGCCTGCGCTCTGGCCTCTTGGAACTGATCTATTCTCAGCGCCACTTGGGGTATGGGCAACGGCCTATCGATCCAATCAGCGCGCGGATTGTACCCCATCAGGAGGTAAAAGGGGGACTTCCTTGTGGTCTCATGGGGCCAGTTGTTGTGCATGAATTCCGCTATAGGGAGATATGCCACCCAGTTGTCTTGCCGCTCGTTAGCCCAGAAGCGGAGATATTGCTCGAGCCACTGGTTGGTCCATTCGGACTGTCCGTCCGTCTGAGGGTGGTAGGCGGTGGAAACGTTCTGTGAAATCCCCAGGATCTTGCATAGCTCCCTCGTGAACCGGGACGCAAAGCGTGGGTCCCTGTCGCTGATCACCTTGGAGGGGAGCCCGAAGCGCAGGAAGACATGCTTAGCATATAGAGCAGCGGTTCCTTCTGCTGTGATCTCCTCTTGACAGGGGATGAAGACAGCTGCTTTGGTACAGTTGTGATCCGTGATGGTGAGGATCGAGTCGAATCCTTGTGACTGGGGGAGTTTGGTGATGAAGTCCAGTGCGATTGTTTCGAAGGGGAGCGCTTCTGGGTTTGGGTAGATCGGGGACAATGGTGCCCGGGTTGGTCGGTTGTTCGCTTTGTGCCGTTGGCAGTCGGCGCACCCTTTAACGTAGTCGAGTACGTCTTGGATGAGATTTGGCCACCAGTAGGATCGCCCCACCAACTGTGTGGTTTTGTTAATACCCGGATGTCCATAGACTGGCAGGTTATGGTGAGCGGAAATGATACTTCTCTTGTCGTATAGTCCGCCTGTCACTACTCGTCTCCCGTTTTTGTACCAAGTGCCTTCGATCTTCTTCAGCCGGTGTGCATCCACCCATGGGCGGAGGTAGTCCTCGTCTTGGTGGTATATTGCGTCCGGTCGCTCCATCTCCCGGGTTCAATCGTCAGGGTGTTTGGCATGATCGCCTCGACTTGCGTAGCTCGTACGATGAGCGCATCGGGGAGTACTGTTACGTCCTTGTTGTTGTTGTCCCCCTGGTCGTAGTCCGGTCGGCGGGAGAGTGCGTCTGCTCTTCCGTTGGCCGTTCCTTTGATGTGGTGAATTTCAAAGTCATACTCAGACAGTTCCAGTACTTCCCTTGCAATGTGTCTGCTTATCCTTTGTGGTGATCTCCAGTATTGCAGGTTGAGGTGGTCGGAGAATACCTTGGTTTTATGTGGTGATCCTGCGAGTAGGGGCCTCCAGTGGCGAAAGGCTTTGACAATGGCCAGCAGCTCTAGGTCATAGATGTCATAGTTGCGCTCTGCCTCGTTCAACGTCGCCGAGTAGTAGCCTATGGGGTGTCATTTACCGTCCTCTTTGCGTTGCAGGAGTACAGCACCCACCGCGAAGCCTGATGCGTCTACCTCCATTTTGAATTATTCCCCGGGGTCTGGGTGTGCCAGTACCGGTTCACTTGTGACCAGTGTTTTGAGTTTCTTGAAGGCGTCCGCTTCCACTTGTCCCCACTGCCACTCCGTGTCTTTCCTCGTTAGTCTGTTCAGTGGGCGTGCATGTGTGGCGAAACCCTTGATGAAGAGGCGATAGAAGTTGCAGAAGCCGAGAAAAGATCGGACCTGTTTGACCATGGTAGGCGTCGGCCAGTCGCGGATGCCAGTGACCTTGACTGGGTCCATGCGAGTCACCCCCTTCTCAAGGATTACCCCCAGGTAATCGATCGCTGGGGCGCCGAAGATGCACTTCTCTGGCTTGAAGAACAGGTGGTTGTCCTTCGCGACTTGGAGTATGTCACGTACGGCGGCAATGTGGCCTGCCATGCCGATGTCATCCATGTACACCCGAATGGTGGTGCCCAACGGCTCGTGTTTGAGGATAACGGGGCCACAGAGGTAGTCCATCATTTCTTGGAAGGTGGGCGGCAAGTTAGTGAGGCCGAAGTACATGACCAGCGGTTCGAAGAACCCGTGGCAGGTCTTGAAGGCGGCCTTGTGCTCATCGCCGGGCTTGATGCGGACATTGTTATACCCCCAGCGGACGTCAAGTTTGGTGTAGATGTCTGCGTTCCCCAGGTCTGTGATGAGTTCTTGGATGAGCGGGAGGGGGTACTGGTTACGTACAGTGAACGAGTTAATCTTCCGGTAGTCCTGGACGGGTCGGAGCTTTCCATCCTTTTTCTTGACGAAGAAGAAGGGGGAGGCATAGGGAGATTTTGACGGTCGGATGTACCCCTTCGCCAATTGTTCGTCCAGGAAGACTCGGAGGGCTGCATCTTCGTCCCGCGACATGGGATAGATCTTGCAGTCGATAGCGTCTGGTGCGTCCTCTTTGAACTCGATGGCGTGGTCCCAGGGTCGCGAAGGCGGGAATTGGTGGGACTCTTCTTCGCTGAATACCGTTGCGAAGTCCTCGTATTCTTGTGGTATTTGGGTGGTGCCGGTGAACTGTTGTGCTTCGATGGCCAGATCCGTGGCAGTGGTGCGCGCCCAGGTCATTTCCCACTCGTCGGAGAGCTCTTGTATTGCACAGCGCTTCTCTTCGTTGCTGAACTCTTCAGTGGGGGCGAATGCGATGGTTACTCCTCTGTGTGCGGGGTGCGTGGTGCGGAGGACTACTGGATATGCGTCCTCCTTGATGACTGCATGTTGCCAGCTGATCTGTGGTTCGTAGGTGGCCAGCCAGGGGTAACCAAGGACGATGTCCTCGTTCCCTGTGTCAGTGAGGAGGAACCGCATTGTTTTGCGGGTCCCTTTGGTCTCGACGTCGAGATCTGCGCAGTGTGTGATTAGTCCTGCTTTGTTCTCGGAGTTATTGATGTTCCATATCTTTTTGGGGGTCTCTAGCTCTTGGAGACCGATCCCCATTCGCTTGGCGAACGTGGGTTTAATGAAATTGTCTGTGGCTCCGGAGTCCACTAGTGCTTTTACTTCAGCCATGTTGTAATTCGTTCGAACGGAAACTGGGATTCTCAACGATCGATAGCGCGTGATGATTACAGAATTACAACGGAGCGCCCTTACCCAGGCTGATGGGTTCAGGCGTTTTAAAAACCCTCCTTGCCCCACAGGTCCTGGAGGACTAGGTCCTTTACTTCGTCCGACGCTCCCGCCACTCCCTGGAGCCACTCCTGTGCCTGCTGTTGTGGGGTCATTGTTGCACGTGCTTCGACCCTTGGTTCCTGGGTGTAGCAGTCTGTGTCCGACCTGCGACTACTGCTGCTTGGTGCGGTGTCTCGATTCTGTGGGCAGTAGCGACTGAAATGTCCCTTTTGGTTGCAGGTGTAACAGATTACTTCCCTTGCGTCCCGGGGGAGCCCCCTTCCTCTGCCCCTGGTCCTAGGCCCTCCCCTAGGCGGATAGGGTGGTCGCTGTTGGTTGCCGAGTATAAATTCGGCTCCGGCGAGCCTTGCCTGGGCGCCTTCGGCCTCTGCTCCTCGTGCCCTTGTGCGGTCCGCCGAGGTGTCCATGGCGTTGGGATTCTGCTGGTGGGGGAAGTTCCTTGGGGCCCACCCACTTTGTGGGGGTCCCCAGGCACTAGAGCGCGGGGCAGCCTTCGGGGTGGATGGTTTTATTAAATTAAGACGTGCCTGTAGGTGCAGATACTGCTGCTGTTTCTTCATCGCCGCTTGCTTCCATGCTTCGAACGTGGTCGGCTCGTATTGTTCGTAGACTTTGGTGAACAGCCCCTTTGGCAGTCCTGCCGTGAATAGGTCCAGCGTTTGAGGGGCGTCGAGGTTGTAGTCAGCCTGTTGAGCGAGGCGTTCGAAGGTGGCTACATAGCTGTCAATATCCCCCTCCTTTATGTGGACTCCTTTGCGTAGCTCTGACTGCGCTTGTTCCTTCTCCATGGTGTTTGCGAACCTTCTTGTGAAGGCGCGAAGGGTCTCTTCCCAGAGGCGTTGGGTGTGTTCGGGGAACCCAGCCTCTGTTTGACGCATCAGCCAGTCGGTCATATACATCACCCATTCATTGACTAGGTCTCCCTGGATGTAGCCGAGGAAGAGAAGTGATCGGCGGTAGTAGTTGCGCATGATGTCGCTTGTACTGTTGACCCCTTGGTAGAGGTTTCATTGTGCTCTGAACTGTAGGGCCTTGGTGCGGTCACCGTTGAAGACCATGGGTGGGTTGCCTTGAAGTCTGTCCGACGAGCGAGGCTGGTTACCGATGGGACCTACACCTGGGAGTCCGCCTCCTCCGGGTGGTCCTCCTCCTGGAGGGTCTGGTTCGTCGGGTCCGATGGCCCTCATCAGGGCCGCGTCATCTGCGGTCATCCGATGTCCAGTGTCAGGGTTGATGGGGAGTAGGTCTTCTGGGACTCCGTCGTGTGGTTGTTGTATAGGGTCCACCTGGAGCGTGTACGTTGGTTCTAGCTGTGTGGTTGTCATCTCTTCTGGTGGCTGAACGATTATCTGCTCAGCTTCGTCTAGCGTGATTCCTGCAGCCCGGTTTGCTAGGTTTGTGAGTTCTTCCTGTTCCTCTGCGTTTACCTGCGAGAGGTGGTCCTCTTCGGACTCTTCGTCACTACGTTCTGATCCGGAGTCCTCTTCTTCTGTGGTGCTAGCAGCAACTGCACCGTCAATGGGTCCTTCCCTTGCTGGGGGAACTACCTCGCTTTCTAGAATGTTGCACCGATATTCGTGCGTCGTCGGTCTGACTACTGTTCGTACTCCTGTGTCGTTTGTTGCGAGTATGCACCAGCAAGTATGTTCAAAACTGAACTCAACTGGGTAATAATGACTCGGTCGATTGGGGAAGTCGACAAAGTATCCGGTCTCTCCTCTGTGTCCTCCACCTGGCAGCTTTCAAATAGCGCGTAGGGACGTTTCGTTCTCCTCTGTTGGGGATGATATAAGATTGGACTTGGTTCCAGCCCCACCGATCTCCGGTTGTGGGCGCCACTGTGTCGTTTGTAGGAGTAGCTTGGTCTTAATGTTACGTTAGGCTCGTCCTAACGATGCTCGACTTGAGCGGAGACAGAGTGGCCTGACGAGTGAAGGACGACTTAGCAGATATGGATACACGACCTCAATAGGAACGTGATCGTGACGAGCACTGGGGAGAAGTCCACCAGGCGTATGCGTCGCAAGGCGATCTCTCGTACGATGGGCAGACGCAGTATCAGACAGAAGGGGAGAAGGAGGCAGACGAGAAGGGGAGAGACAAGAATCGGGATAAGGATTCAAGAAGACCAAGCTAAGGAGCTCGGTCTTCGTACCTCCTACTAGATATACAGTTGTCGAGGAGCTTTGAAGCTCCTCCTGAACGCTAGGTACCTAATAGCAATAGTAGCTCGAACCCTACTACGACTATCCTAGGTATGAGTCAAGTCCGATGCATGTGATAACCTGAACCTAAGGCTGACTGAGACGACTGTCCCTGACTAATACTAGGGTAGTCAGAACCCCACGAGTCTGCAGTCCATACCGATGAGTCCGATCGCAACACCGATACCGACAGCTTGAAAACAGCACAGTACGGCGCAACAACTCATTTCCTGATCACGCCCGATGCCCGACACCACCCTCCAACACCCAACGTTCCCCGAGGCCCAGGCTACGGAGGCGCTGCTTTCTGACAGCTTCAGCGAAGGTACGCTGTCCAAATAACCTTCGTAGACCGTGCCCGAACCTGACAGCTTGAAAATAGCGTAATATGGTGCAACAACTCGCTCGCTGACATGCCCCAGCAGCCCTATGCCTGGCGCGCCACCCTCCAATCTTACGACCTCTATACCCCGTCCACTGACAGCAACACCGACAGCAACACGAGTTCGCCACAGCCGCATTCATCGTCGCGGCCAGCCTATGCAACACTACTGCTGTTATGTCTTAGATTAGATCTGTATTACTATCACTACATTATGATTTGTCGTATTGCTACTACTTTTATGATAATAAGTTTTCGTTCAAGAAATGTAGGCTCATGTGAGGTTCGGGTGCGGTTCGGTCCAGACTGGGTTCAGTCAATTTCGGTCAATGGCAGTTGCGTACTTTTCGCAGAGATCTCACGGTCCGGTCCACCCTGGACCGGCATTAAATTAAATCTCCGCTTAAACATCCCTTTTTGTTTTTGTTTTTCTTCTCAGCCTTTTTAATTAAGAGAAAAGAGTATTTATTAACTAATAAAAATTACATAAACTATGTACTTTTTTTTGTCTAAGTTGTACTGGGGGGCGAACGCGAAATGGGGCCGCGCGCTCCATTCCGCGTCGCACCTCGCCTGTTCTGCGCTCCCCTGCATCCCCTTCATGCGAGAGGGAGGCGGTACCCTTCCGCTTTGCGCAGAGGCGGCACGCGCACGCATGTCGCCCCTGCACGCAAAGCAGAGGGCCACCGGGGTTTGGCACCGGTCGCCTGCCCCTGTGGCGCGCCCACAGGGGAGGAGGGGGGCGCTTCTGCGCGGCTTCCGGTTCGCGCGTCGGTTTTCGTCGCGCAAACCCGGGGAGAGGGGGGCACTGCCACAGGTTGTGGTGTACCCTCCTCCCTTACACGCGGCCTCCCGTTCGCGCGCTGGCCCTGCGTGCAAACGGGGGGCGCCTGCGCAGCCTCTGGTTGCATGTCACCCCTGTGCGTGAACCAGGGGAGGGGGGCCGCCGCGCTGCTTCTGGTGTCTCGCGCATGGCCCTCCACTCGCGCGTCGTCTTCGGAGAGAGGGAGAGGGAGAGGAAAAGGGGGGAGGGGACCCCCTTCCCATTCCCGCAGGGTCGCCCGTTCGCGGGGAACCCCTCCCGTTCTCGCAACACCCTCCAATATCCCCCCCCCACCGGCTTTGTGCGCGCTACCCCCGTTCGCGTAGGAAGGAGGGGGGGCAAGCTGGGGAGGGGGAATTCACGAGGCAGGGGGGGGGCAAAGGGCCCTGGAAAGGGGAGGGGGCAGGGGAGGTGGCTGAGGTGGGGGTGCAAGGGAGGGGACAGGCTGGGGGCGCGAGAGGAGGCCGGGGGAGGGGGCACAAGAGGTGGGGGACAAGAGGACGGGGGGCGCTGGGGGTGCAAACAGAGGCGCAGGAAGACGCACGCGTCCGATTGTTGAATCGGACGCGTTATTTGGCTTTATTTGATGTATTTTACTTTTATTTATATGAAGTATTTGTGAAACATAAAAATTTAAAAAATTGGAGTATGAATCCTCGTGGTGGAAAAACGGGACAGAGCGGACCGGACCGTGAGATCTCTGCGAAAAGTCAAAGACTGTCAATGGCGAACCCCAATCCGGACCAGACCGCGGCATCCCTAGTAGCTAGTAAAGTGTCGTCAAAAAAATTGTACACAAGAGCACTGGCAGCGAACGCAAATGGGAAACAGTAGAAGCATCAAGGGAAAGAAAATGACGAGGGCAGCGGGAGCCAAAGTAATACGAGATCACAATGGGCGAGAACAGAAAATCATATGAGGTCAAAATGTAATTAAGGGGGAATACCAAAGACGATGTACCATCTTGGAGCCGGCATCGAGCACTACGGACTGCTACGGGCAGGCAGTAAGCGTGAAACGTACATGAAACCCGTATTCGAACAAACCCGAATACACATATACTCATACTTCATGTGCCATCCAGGCCGCCTCTTCTCCCGCAGCTTCCTCACCGTGAGCCGGAGGGCTTTCACAGATCTACATAGAGCAACAGCACACAGGTACCCAGTGAGACGTACCACCATCAGGAAAACCGTGTTTTTACTTATTCATACTTTCCCATTCTTTTCCATTCTTTTCAGAAAACAAGTTGAAAAAGTAAGAAAAAGAAATCCCTCTTTCTTTTTTTTTTACTTGCTGAACTGCCAAAAAAAGTACAGGATAAGTAGACTACCAAATGACCAAAAATGGACAAAATAAAATGACCAAAAATGGAAATATCGGACCAAACTTTATTTTTTGGTCCCGGAATTTCCATATATGGTAATAAATCGGACCAAATTTCCCGCATCTCTCGCACTCGAGCCCGGATCCTGCAGTCTCCTGACATCCCGCATTTCCTCGTTCCCTTTGTCTCCTTCACTCGTCCCATTCCGCGTCCTTTCCCGATCCGGCATTGCTTTACTCTCCCCGTTACCGAACTCACGCACGCGCTCCAAAGTAGAGCTGTTCATCTCTTTCGCATTCACGAAGAAGTTAGGCTCATGAGCGATTCCAAATTTCGATAAGGTGATCCCCATCTGCGTAAGCGCGAGGTTCGCACTTTGACTGGAGCCCAAGGCGAACAAGGCGAATAAGAGTAAGAGGTCCTGCGTGAAGAGATCCGATCCTCTAGGGAATGACGGAAATCAAGGAAATCGCTTGCCCATGCGCGTGCCAGTAACATATACATATATCAACCATATAGACAACGACGCGTAATCACTTTAGGACTACCCATTTACAGACAACCGCGTTGTACACAACCCCAATACAATTTCGTCCAGCCCAAAACCTTTATCATGGAATAACAATGCAACCCGCGCCACGTGGTACCTACAATGTTTTGAGCCCTTGCGTGCACGAAAGCCGTAGTAAACACTCACAGGATAGCCCGCGTTTATGCGCCATAATGAACGAAGTTCACCCATCTCTCCAGAGTGATCCGTCTCTTCCTCCGCAGCTTCTTCACCGCGAATTGGAGCGCCTTCGCAGATCCTTCATGATACGGCACCCCCTGTTCTCGTCCAGAATTAGAGAACAACGCCTTGTAAAAGTGTTTCGCCAGGTCCCGTCCGTCTTCGTCTACCATCGCCCATGTCGTCCCGACAACACTGCGGAACCCACAGTACTGTACTGCTGCGGCGAGGTGAAGTCCTTCGTCAACGATGCTTCCTTCGGTGACCTCAGCTGTGTGGCAAGCGGAGAGAAACGCGAATTCGGCAGTGGGGAGACGCGACCGCACGATCTCGAGCAGTGTCAGGCGCTCACCATAAAGTTCGAATCCAGCCTCGAATGGTTTTCCAGTCTCCAGTGTACCGTGACACGCGAAGTGAACAAATCGGTGACGATGGAAGCCATCGATGACCGCGGCGGGTGTCGCGGCTTCTGAGATGAGACTTGTCACCTCTGTATTCAGAGCCTGGACAACTTGGATCTCGCCTCCCACGGTTGGAAGAGATGGATCAGGCTGTGCGACGAGAAGTAAGGAAGGTCGATCCGGAGATTGTGGACCGGGATCGCGATTACGAGATTGGATGAGGGCGGATAAGGTGGGAGTATAGGAGCAGATGTAGAGATCCAAGAAATAGCGCCTCTCGCCGTCATCGGATGGGATGGGACCCATGGCATGGAGAGGAAGGGAACAGAACACGGATGTCGGGCACCACCAGATCCGGGACTGTCTTGGTACTTGAAGCTGATCGAGTCGGTCGATGACAGGCTTGCCAACGAAATGATAGAGCTCTGCGAGAACAGAGGCAAGAGTTTCATCGTAATGACTTGAATCGAGCCCATATTTGAGTCGTGAGTCCAATAACTTGTTCTTCAATGCGCTCGCACGATCGTAGAAATCATCAGAGGTCGGGATGAGGGAGGGAGAAGTGTTGTGAAGAAGGATCAGAATATCAGAGCGAAACTTGGAATGGTTTATGATAATGACGGGACCTGAAGAGGCGGCGGAACGGAGCGTGTCGAACGATGGTGATGTCAGGAAGCTGTCGAAGCCCGGTAAGGCTCGTATTCGCGAAGTGAGGTTGTCGCGTTCCTTCAAAAGCTCACGTTGTTTCAGCAAGAGACGACCGAATGGGTCCACCCCCCTGGAGTTGTCGGCTGCGTCGTCGTCGATGCTTAATTTGTGGCTCGGTGGGATGGACTTGGTGAGCTCCTCAAGGTCTTTGCTGATCGCTACAAACTCGCGCCCTAATTGTGGGTGTTCCTGTTGGAGTTGATCGATCGACGCACGAAGGCGACGCATTTCAGACCAAAGTAAGGCCCTCCCTCTTTCAAGTGTCTCCACCGCTTCCTCGGGCCGATGCAGGTCGACTTGATATGAGGCATAGTCTAGCGACACCGTATGAGTGATGATAAGCGGGTCGGCGAGTGTGGCATGTTGTTGCTGCAAAGTTGGTGCAAAAAGTAGGGCGTCTTGCATCAATGAAACAGCGCTCTCGTATGCTCTGGAAACGGAAGGGTGTAGGGTAGATCGCGCAAAATGCGCCCAGAGACATGAATATTGGAACCGAGTGGGCAGGCTCACAAGTGCGTTGTCGGCGCACTGGGAGAGCATTTTCACCATTTCATCCAGGTCTTGAGTACCGTGACCTGGAAAGGACGTGAAGCGGGCGAGAAAAAACGCGGAAAGGTCATCGGATACATGAAAGCGCAAGAGGAGTGATGACGGATGTTCATAAACTTGGCGGAGTGTGCTAATTGACTCGTTAAGGTATTCGATCTTGTTTGTGCGCTGGAATGCTTCAAAGAGGATTTTGCCGAACCAGTAAAGATGCATCGACGTAGACAGATCGGTTGGAGCAGAAGCAAGTAGGGTTCGGCTCTTTTCGACAGCTTCACCGATCTCCGTTATGTCGAGATTGCGGATCTCAGAGAGAAGTTCACAAAAGAGCTCCATCTTCTCCGAGTCGTCCACCTTCGGATAGGACAACGCTGTCACTGGCCGAGATAACAATGAATTGCCGGACGATGTTTCGGGGCCTTCTATAGAGCCGAAGAGACGGAAGCGCTCCACCGCGGCGGCTTCCGCAAGCATATCTTTTTCAGACGACTGGTCGGGCATTGTACGAACGCGATATATTGCCTCCTCCAAATATTCCGGGGTCTCGTGCGTGATCGATCGGAACGTCGCTAGCACTGTCACCAACAAGGTCACCTCCTCTCGAAGAGATACGAGTTTATCGTCTCCGGCGGAACCAGAAGCAATAAATTCATCCAAGACAGGCACAGCCTCCTCATAATCGTTGTTCACGAAGGTCGTACTGTAGCGACGGATAAGACACCATGCAAGGGAGTAGCGAGCCACGCGCACATCCGGTCTGTGCTCCCTCGCAAGTCGCAGGCATTCGATAACTTGATCCAATGTTTCAAGTTGATCGGGCGCCCACTGTGTGATTTCGGACGAAAGTGTTATGGCATTGATGGCAAAGCGAGTGATGGAGCTAGTGGTATGGTCATCGGAGGCCTCCAAGGTGAGGAGTTCGCGGCAGAGGACTGCCATCTCCTCGACGCACTGGATTACGTTGAGGGCTCCCAACTCCACGTGACATGCCAACGCATCCACGAGGGATGCTGTGACTGCTTGAGGCGGGAACCCAGACACTCCGTGGGGTTGGTCTCGAAGATAACGGAGGTATTTGGCTGCGTAAATGGCGTCTTCGAGTTGATTAGACGCCGTGGAGCGCTTGACGAGCGCTCGAGCGAGGACGAACAAGGCAGGAGGGATCGTCCCACCCAATTCTAGCGAACGCGGTTGGAGTATTGATTCGGCATAATGAAAAATTATCTTGTCAATGTCCTCGCTTTGGTTTGACAAGTCGTATCGCTCGGATCGCAATAAGGCCAGAACAAGGACAGCCTGAGAGGGAAGGCGACGAGGATCAGATCGAGATAATGTAGAGAGAAGTTGCTCAAGAAGTGTGATGAAGGAATCGATTTCGTAGATAGATCCTGTAAAAAGTTGGTTGAGACACAGTTGGTGCGGAACACACCCGGAAGGCCGAGTTGGACTTACCTAGTCCGTTGACCATGCTTAACATCTATTGAGAATCGGAATATGGAGCGAGGTCGCAGTAACGAGCTGAACGTTGAGGTATTGGGAGTGAAGGATGTGGGTCAATGGTCACAAATGGGTCCCTTGACGACGACCAGGACGTATTTGTAACACGCTGGGACACAGCACTGGCACGGCTAGAAGTGGCCGTTTTTCCCAAGGGGTGCGCGGGATTTTTAGCGCTCATATGGACATAGGGAGGGAGGGTGGGTTCAAAGGGACCTTAACAGATTCTCGCAGACCGGCGCTAATTGTCAGGGCACTAAGCAGCATGTTTTGTAGCTGAGACTCTCAACAAGATTGCTGGCCTTGGCACGCACGAATGCCCTCTGCCAGTGTGTCCTCATCAGGTCCACCTGGACACACTGGCACCCAATGGGCAGTGTGTTGATACCCTAAACCACCCCTGATCGCTAGGGAACGCGTCTAAGATGTGCAGGAATTGGGGGTGCAAAGCGGCGCAAGGTGTCGCGCAGCCTGCGGCCCATGCCTCCACGGGGCGCGAGATGTCGTAGGCGGGTCTGCGGCGATTACAGACGTGTCGGTGTTGAAGGGCTAAGGTCGCGCGCGAGTGCGGCGAGGTCGGGAGAGGCCACATGGAGCCTGAGAGTTGGGTGGTCGCAAGTGATCGGAAATGATCGCGCACGCTTCGGCGCGGCGCGAAACTTTGCAGAGGTGGCCGCCGGAGTCGGGAACGTGTCAGGTTCGAGTCGCTAAGGCCGCGCGTTAGTGCGGCGCGCTGGAGAACGCAAGGGATGGGCCTCACTGGGCCCCAAAGTCCGAAATCTTGAGAGGGGAAGTCTATACTATTCTCTGAGGTGTAAAGGTGGTAATTACATGGGTTATATACCAGGTAAAGTGGTCTGAGGAAAAGAGTGCATTAGATAACAGGGGAACAAGGTAGTGCTAAAGCGCAAAGGGAAGAGTCCGGAATGAGTGGTAGGCCGAGCGCACACAGAGTGCGGGAAAGCGGCAAAGCGCGGGAACACAGGGCTTAGAAAGCGTACAGAGTACGGCCAAGAGTGGCCAAGCGCGGGTGAGTGTAGAAGGCGTAGAGAGAATGTAACAAAGATAGAAAATGCAAAAGCACCTTTTCAGGTCTCAGGGAGAGACCAGGCATATAAGTGCAACAGAAGTGCGCACCAGGGTCCACCGGAGTCGAAGCACGTGGGACATGGCAGTAGGTGTGGGTAGTGAATGGCACAGGTTTATGTACCCGTGCGGGTTCAGCCCAGGGGTTTGGTATGGGTACGAATTTGTGACCCTCGCGAAACCCGTACCCGTGGTCACAGTAACGGGTCACGGGTTTCGCCGGGCACCGGTGCAACGTGTCTGCCATTGTCATCCGACGCTCACTGGCAGCGCTCGTCGACTGCGTTCCTTGGCCCAGGGAACCCTCAATTTAAATAAGCTAAGTGTTTTTCCTTTGTCTGACCCTTTTAGCTGGTAAGCATAGTAGATGTAAATACTAAAAGTAGTATTCGAGTCGTTGCGGAAAATATCGTACGTAGGAGTACATGAGCACTGGGAGCGAACCGAACAAAAGGGGGAAACAGTAGAAGCGTTACGGGAGAGAAAGTTTAAGAAAAACAGGAGAGAAGCGGGATCGGAAGCAATGCGAGATCACAAAGAGACAAAGGAAATGTAAGTCGGAGAAAATACAAAAGAGTCATCGAGACCGGCATCGAGAATGATGACATGCGCACCGTGCACGGCTACGGAACAAGCGGTAAGCGCGAAAGCTGTATTCGAACAAAAACCCGAATACTCACAGATAACGCCCGTTCATGCGCCGCAATGAACGAAATTCACCCATCTCTCTCAGGCTAGGGTCAGCTTCTTCCCCCGGAACTTCTTCCGCAGCTTCCTCACTGCCACCCAGAGCGCTTTCGCAGATCTTTCGTAATACGGCGCGCCCTGCTCTCTTCCGAGTCTTGAATTTGAGAACAACGCCTTGTAAAAATATTTCGCCAGCTCCTGTCCATCATCATCGGCCATCGCCCACATCGTCCCGACAACACTCCTGAATCCGCAGTACTGTACCGCAGCTGCGAGGTATAATATCTCATCGACGATGCTCCTTTCAGTCACTTCGGCCGTGTGACATGCAGAGAGAAATGCGAATTCCGCAGTGGGCAGATCAGAGCGCACGATTTCGAGCAGCATCAGGCGCTCGCCGTTGTAAAGCTCGAATCCAGCCTCGAATGGCTTGCCGGCCTTCAGTGTACCATGACACGCGAGATGAACAAATCTGTGGTGGCGGGAGCCATCGATGACCACAGCGGGCGTGGCGGCTTCTGAGATGAGACATTCCACTTCGGCATCAAGAGCCTGGACGACTTGAATCTCCCCTCCCACCGTTGGAATCGATGAGGCAGGCTGCGCGACAAGAAGTATGGATGGTCGATCCGAAGATTGTGAACCGGGATCGCGATTACGAAATTCGATGAGAGCAGATAGCGTTGGGGTGTATGAACAAATGTAGAGATCCAAGAAATAGCGGATCTCCTCGTCATCAGATGGGATCGGACCCATAGCATGGAGAGGAAGGAAACAAAACACGGATGTTGGGCACCACCAGATCCGGGACTGTTCTGG
>JAKELH010000759.1:0-31923 GCA_021525015.1 Lactarius pseudohatsudake | reverse complement strand
ACATACGTGGCCACCAGTTGACGCTCCACGATTCGGGCGGTGCGTTTAATGCCTGGATGTCCATAGATTGGGGGATCGTGGTGATTCCGAATGATAAGGCGAATGTCGTCCCTTTCCCCCGTGATGACTCGTGCTCCCTGTCTGTACCAAACGCCGTCGATTTTCTTGAGCTTGTGCGATCCACCCACGTGGGCATATTCTTGGCTTCATCCTGGGTGTTTTCAGGTAGTTGAGTTGTCATGTTGCGTACGAATCGGTCGTCGGGGGGTGAACTCCTTCTTGTTCTTGTTCGCCTTATCGTAGTCGGGTCGTCTTGACAGTGCGTCGGCGCGTTCCGTTGTTTGTCCCTTTGATGTGGTGGATCTCGAAGTCGTATTCCATTAGTTCAAGCACCTCTCTGGCGACTCGTCGACTTATCTTCTGGGGTGACTTCCAGTGCGTGAGGTTCAGGTGATCTGAGAATATCTTGACTTTGTGCGGGGGATCCTGCCAGGTAGGGTCGCCAGTGCCGAAGGCTTTGACGATCGCCAGGAGTTCTAGGTCGTAGATGTCGTAGTTGCGTTCCGCTTCGTTGAGCGTGGCTGAGTAGTAGCCTATCGGTGTCGTTTCCCGTCGCCTTTCTTTGTAGGCAATACGGCGCCCACGGCGTATCCTGATGCGTCTACTTCCAGTTCGAATTGGTCGGTGAGAGTGGGGTGTGCTAGGACAGGTTCTGTGGTTACGAGGTCTTTCAGCGTCTGGAAGGCCTTTCTTCGTCTGTCCCCAGTTCCACTCCGTGTCTTTCCGCGTGAGTCTGTTTAGGGCTCGTGCGTGCGTTGCGAACCCGCGGATGAAGAGGCGGTAAAAATTGCAGAAGCCCAAAAAGGAGCGTACGTCACGTACTTTCGTGGGGCGAGGCCAGTCGCGTATGCCCGAGATTTTTACTGGGTCCATGCGTGTCACCCCCCTTTTCAAGGATACCCCCAGGTAATCCATCCGCGGTTGGTGGAACAGGCATTTTTCTGGTTTGAAGTAGAGGTCGTGATCTAGGGCCACTTGTAGGACGTCGCTAACGGCCGCGATGTGGGCAGCCATTCCTGCGTGTCTCGTGGGTGGCTATGCCGATGTCGTCCATGTAGACACGGATGATTGTTCCCTAGCAGCGTGTGTTTAGCGATAATGGGGGTCAGGATGTAGTCCATCATGGCTGGAAGGTCGCCGGTGAGTTGGTAAGGCCGAAGTACATCACCAAGGGTTCATAGAGGCCAGTAGCGTGTTTTGAAAGCGGCTTTTGGTTCGTCCCCTTCTTTCACCCCGTATGTTGTTGTATCCCCACCGCACGTCGAGTTTGGTGTAAATGTGTCCGTCCCAAGGTCGTTGATGAGTTCCGCCATGAGGGGCAGAGGGTATTGGTTGCGAATGGTGCATGCGTTGATTCTTCGGTAATCTTGGACGGGGCGAAGTTTTCCATCTTTCTTCTTGATGAAGAAGAACGACGAGGCGTAGGGAGATTTTGATGGTCGAATATATCCCATTTTGAGCTGTTCCTCGAGCCAAATTTTCAGTTGGCCGTCTTCTTCTTGCTGTCATAGGGTACACCTTGCAGTCGATCGATGCCGGCGTGCCGGGTTTGAAGTCGATGGCGTGGTCCCAGGGTCTTGACGGTGGGAATCGGTGTGAGGCTTCTTCGTTAAAGATCTTCGCGAATCGTTGGTATGGTTCAGGTATCACCGTCGGTGCTGTTGGTCTCTTAGCCTCGATTGCTAATTCGGTGGCTGTGGTACGTAATTGGCATGCTTCCTCCAATTCTTGTATCACGTCCTCTCGGTCCTTTTGAGTAAAGGTGGCGGCCAATATGGTTTGTGGCTCTGTGGGGTTGATGGATCGCAGTACTACCGGCAGGGCGTTTTCATGTATGGTGGCGTGTTTCCAGCTGATGGTGGGTTCGTATGCTGCTAGCCAGGGGTATCCAAGTACTAGTTCCTCGCTTCCTATGTCGGTGACTAGGAAGCGCATGGTTCTGTGAATTCCCGTTGTTTCTACGTCGAGATCAATGAAGTGGGTGATAGACCCAGCTTTATTCTCCGTATTATCGATGTTCCATATCCTTTTTGGACGGTCTAGCGGTTGTAGTCCTAACCCCATCCGTTTGGCGAACGAGGGTCTTATGAAGTTGTCGGTGGCTCCGGAGTCTACGAGCCCTTTTATGTCGGCCATGGAGTAACTTGTACGAATCGAGACTGGGATTCTAAGCGAACGGAAGCGAGTCATGATTACAGAGTTACAATTAATTGCCCTCACCCAGGCCGATGGGTTTAGGCGTCCTGAAAACCCTCCTGACTCCACAAGTCCTGGAAGATGATGTCTTTTACGTCGTCTGGCGCTGCTCTCACTCCCTCTATCCAACTCCTAGCTGCTTCTTGGGGGGTGGACGTATTTGCTGCTCGGGCAGTCGGGGCTTCTTGCTGACTGTGATAGTCCGTCTCCGTGTACCTAGTTTGGTTCATAGGAGGTCTATTTTGTCGCTGTTGTCGACGTGGGGCGGTGCAATCCCGTGAGAAGTGGCCCGGATTGTTACAATTGTAGCAGATGACTTCCCTCATATCACGCCTTTGTCCGCTTCCTCTGTTCTGATTTCCTCCTCCTCGTGGTGTAAATGGGGGGCGGCGTGATTGCGTATCCCTAGTGAGTATATCTTCCGCTCCAGCGAGACGGGCACGGGAACGGTCTGCCGAGGTGTCCATGGCGTTTGGGTCGTGGCGAGGAGGTGGGTATCGAGGGGGGTTCCATATATGTCCGAAGCCTCGAGGTGGTTGCGAACGCGGCGGGGTCACTCGTGTCGGGGTGGATAGATTGAGTCGAGCGCGGAGGTGAATGTACTGTTTCTGACGTCTTAAGGTCGCGGCTTTCCATTCGTCGAAAGTTACTGGACTGTCGAGTTCGTACACCTTGGTGAATAATTTGCTCGGTAGTCCTGCCGTGAAGCGATCAATTGTTTGTCGGTCGTTTAGACGGTAGTCGGCCTGTCTTGCCAGTTGTTCGAAGTTGGTGACGTACGTGTCGATGTCATCTCCAACCATTTTGATTCCCTTTGCCAGCGCGGCCTGGGCTTGTTCTTGCTCTAGGATGTTGGAGAAACGGTCCGAGAAACCAGGCTGTGAGAGTGTCCCACAGGAACTCGTCGTACCTATCGCGGCCCGTCCTTAATTCGTTGTTGAGCCATCCCAAGAAGCTCAGCGTCCAGTTGCTGACCATTGGTCCTTTGACGAATCCGAGGAATAGTAAGCATCGTCGGTATACGTTCCGGAAGATTGGGGCATCTGCATTTAATCCCCAGTAGAGGTGCCATTGAGTTAGGAAGGATTCGTACAGTGTTCTGTCCCCCGTGAAAACGGTGGGTTTTTCTCCTTCGAGCTTTCCCTCGCCTGGTTGGGCTCCTCCGGGTGGTCCTCCTCCGGGTGGCCCTCCTCCGGGTGGCCCTCCTCCGGGTGGTCTTCCTCCGGGTGGCCCTCCTCTGGGAGGTCCTCCTCCGAAGTCTCCCGGCCTTCCATAGGGTCGGTGAGGGGGTTGACTTCCTCCTGCTCCCGGCGGAGGGTCGGGATGATCTGGTCCTACTGCGCGGAATATTGCTGCTTCATCGGCGTCCATTCGATGCCCCGTGGACGGGTTAATAGGCAGGAGGACGGCATTAGCTTCCTCTCTGATACGTCGTACTTCCTCGGTTATAAGTGTTTCCTCCTGCGTGAGGGTGGCTGTGGCCATTTCTATGGCGGGAGATCGAATGTGGATGGTTTCGGGTTCGTGGATGTGAAGCAACTCAGCTGTTTGGATGACGTCCGCTACTTCGGGTTCGTCTTCTTCTTCTGTTTGACTTTCGTCTTCTCCGCTTGTCTCTGAGGGTGCGGGTGTTCTTGGCTCCGAGTTACTGGGCTCTTCTTCTTGTCCGTCGATGCGTCCCCACTGCTCTCTTGTGGGTAAGGTCCGGGCGTCGATATCGCAATTATAGTTCCGGCCTGCTGGTCGTACTACGTCCCACCGATTGTCTATGGGGTTCCACGTAATCTCCACCCAGCACGTGTTATCGAAGTTGAACTCAACTGCTCGGTATCGGGTTGGTCCCGATGCAAAGTCAACGAAGTATCCGGTGTCTCCTCGGTATTCCCTCCACCTAGCGGCTCCTAGGAACTGTGTGGGTACGTTGCGGTCTCCTCGTCTTTCGAGGGTGTAGGTTCTGAAGTTAGTCCAACGATCTCGAGTTGTGAACGCCACGGTTGAGAGATTCTGGTCTTAATGTAACGCCGCCACTGGCGTGAGTCCGACTTGGACAACGAAAGGGCGTTGACTACTCAGCGTGAGGACCTAAGTCAGGTCGATATCGGATACACGGCTCCTTTGTGGCTCGTGACCTCTGTAAGCACTAGGGCTAGATCCACTAGGCGTATTCGACGCGCGACTTGCTCTACAAGAGTCAAGCGAAAGAGAAGGCAGACGACTGTGAGGAGAGAAAGGAGTAGGACTGTAATGGCTATTGAAGAAGACCAGAATGGCGTATTCTGGTCTTCGTCCTTCTCTACTTATACATGAGGGGTATGGCTTTAAAGCTCCCCGTGAACCTTGTACTACTAGTAGCGTAAATAGCTCGAACCCTATCATCGCTATCCTAGTAATGAGTCATGCCACATTGGCATGTGATACCGTACTGCTGACTGATGCGAGAAGTCCATGACCTATTACGACTTACTAAGGGAGTCACCACCGCGTAGTAAGCGTCCACTTCCGTAACCGTAACATTGTGGTTGTCTTTATCACAGTTTGTGCAGTGTTTCTTCTTCCTTTTCCCGCGTTGGCTGGATGCTCCCTTGGAACTTCCAGTCCGAGTGTCGCGAGAATCTCCTATGCGCTGAGTAAGAGCAGTCTTGCCCCTGGTGACTTGGTTAACGCTGTCGGTGGTCGTGAGTCGTGTTTGCCGCTGCACGTATTCCTTTTTGATGATACCAATAAATTTTTGCGAGCTCACCAGCTTCTTCGGGTCCATCTCAACCTCTCCAAACTCCCCACCTACGTATTGGAACGTAAACGTATCCCACGAATGTGGGAGCGTTTGCGCGATGAGGATTTTGAAGTGTTCATCATTATACGGCATGCGCCCTGCGCACACCTGGATGAGGCATTCCCATTGGCTTTTGAGCTGGTTAAGTAGGTCTACAACATTAGTGGTCTCATCGGAAGTGGTGCGGTTCATGGTGAGGAGAATTTTGAAATAAGTGTTTAAACCTTTTGTCTGGTGCACGGCCTCAAGATTCTCCCAAATCTGCAACACTGTTTCGCAACGATGTGTATGGACCATCTGTGGCTCTATTATGTTATTCATGATTAGGGTCTGAGCGTAGCTGTCATTGTCGTCCCAGACCGCCGCATTCCGAGGGCCAGCTGGACGAGGAAGCGTGTTGTCGACGTACGCGAGTACGTGACAGGTGCGGAGCATCCTCCACATCCTTAGACGCCAATCTGTCCAGTTGTTGTTGGTCAGTGGCACTATCACGCGGGTCACTTGGGAATCAGGGGGCCTAGCCACAGTAAGGTACAGTTCTTCTTCCTCAGATGAATAGTCGCCACCTTCACTTGGGAATCGATAAGGAGGCATAGTTCAGGGGTAGATGTCGTTTTCGCACAGGAAATAGGAAATGTTTAGTTTAAGCTGTAGAGTGTCCTGGCCTGAGTTTTTAAGCTATGGGGCCAGGGCCCATAACCTATAGAAATATGTTTTGATGAGGAAACCCCAGATGGGATGAGCAAGGGGGTGAGCATCCTCTGTGAGGAAGCTCTACCCCTATATGATAGGGCCGATGAGTACATAACACATTCTGTGTAAGCTATTGCACGTAATCGGAAACGTCCGGATCTCGGACTTAGCCGGTTAGACCAACTACCTTCTCAACAGTATCTCTAAGCATCTAATCGGGTGATCCTGTGCTATATCCCTACCATGTCCCTATCCCATGTGTGCTTCCCCTGTATCCCTTTATGTGTACCCATTGTTTTGTGTTTGTAGGTATTCAAATGCAGGAAGTCTGCTTCTAGCCCATTTTGGTTGTATTATCAATTATGGTTGTCCTTCCAGTGGGCATCAGCTGTGTCTGCCCTCCCTACAATTAGATATTCTATCACTACACATTGGCTTGCACTCGGACATTTCTTGCATATTCCTGCCAAATCCTAGTGTTTCTTGCACTCTGCTTCACATATCTGAGTGAATGTTCTTACATGCCTGAATATTGCTTTTGACTTAATACAGAGTACCTCCACATTTCTAGTAACTGTTGCACCTTACTAGCATGTCGTAAGTGCTTCATGGATCTCCGACTATCTCTGACCTACCTGTAGTCTGTTGGACTATCAGTAACTAAGGAGATTTCAATTGGACATCCCTTACCTATTCCAGTCCATTTGTAAGTATCTAAGGTACTTGCACTCTGCTGCACATATCAGAGTGGATGTTCCTACATTCCTAAATACTGGTCATTTCATCGAGTGCAGGGTGTCTCTGGATCCCTGCTAGTCTTTACTCAGGGATCCCCGACTATCTCCGATCCACTCACCATCAGTTAGACTATCAATTAGTGCAGATGTTTCAATTGTTATAGGCTGAGCTTTGGTCATTGGCTATCCCTGATACTTATAGGCAATTACAAGGGCAATTACTGCACAGTCATTTGTGATCAGACATCCATTATTTATTCCTGTCCACTTGTAAGTATCTAGGGTGCTTGCACTCTGCTGTGCCTATTTGAGTTGAATACTGCTCATTTGATTTAATATAGAGCATTTCTGGATCCACAATATTGTCTGGGAAGTGTTTTACATTTTTAATCTGTGTTTAAGTGCCTCAGGGATTCCCAACTATCTCCGACATACCCGGTGTCGGCTGGAGTATCAATGCCGGCAGAATCCCGACGTCACTTGTGATCGGACATCCATTACTTATTCCTGTCCACTTGTAAGTATCTAGGGTGCTTGCAATCTGCTGTGCCTATTTGAGTTGAATACTGCTCAGTTGATTTAATATAGAGCATTTCTGGATCTACAATATTTTCTGGGAAGTGTTTTACGTTTCTATTCTGTGTTTAAGTGCCCCAGGGATTCCCGACTATCTCCGACCCAGCCGACATCGGCTGGAGTATGAACCATTCAAGACTCTCATTGCCAATTGGGCTATCAATTATATAAGCCATCTCTGACCATTGGCTGTGTATCTAGCCAGAGGAGAGCTACCTTTGACCTCGTCACTGTCAGTGTCAATGCTATCATTGTCCGAATGAAGTAATATTTCCACGCAAGCCCAAGCCATGATGGTGTGTGCTGGTTCAATACTGATACGAAAGTAGGAAATGTCTGCTTTTAGGTCAGCAAGGCAATCTGATGTCAAAAACTCTTTCACCAAGAAATGAGTGAATTGTACAACGCAGGTATTGAAAGTGCGGTCACTGACAATGACAATCAGGCTCGAGCACGTGGACAGGACACCTTGTTGCTGGTCACCCCATCGCCAGTCTTTGTTCAGAGTCAGTATTCCTTCCTTGGCCCCGTCAAAGTCGAGCGCAAGAACTTCTGCAAGCTCCTCGACACGAAGTGGTCGAGTCGCCACAGTGAGGCATTGTAGGAGACGATAGGCTTGATGTGGGTTGACCCTCCCAACTTCTTTCAACATACGCTCGTATGTCTCGTCCAAAGATTTGGGCAGTTCTTTAAGGACGCACCGGACGTTCTGTGGGAGGCAGTTTCGCAACGTTTCGAGCTGACAGAAGCTTGGACAGAAGACCCATCGGAACCTGTGAAATAACATGAACCAGGGTCATAATCATCCATATATGCACTTACATTCCGTCAGCTCTTTCTGAGAGCCTCAATTACGTGTTCCTTGTCCTCTTGCCTCCATCTCTTCATAATTTTTCCTGAGCCAGGGTGGACGACAGATCGGACGTAGTCGGCAATATCCTTCTTTTGCCCGTGTTCCTCTTGAAGGGAGACTGTGTGAGACACCAGTGACTCAAGTGCATCACTGATGTCGACCTCGAGACGGCTGGTGACACAGATATGGAGACTCGGGAGTCGAAGGCTGACGAGGTACTTTACAAGATCGAGGACCTGTTCGCGGGGGGATGGGAAATCAGATGTGTCGGGACATTCGTCAAGGGCATCCATGATAAGATAAACTGGACGTTGATACGGGGTGAGCATCTCCTCAAGACATTTTATTGAAGCGCTGTCACTGGGCTGACGCCCTCCGTTGTCGTGCGCATTGTAGAGGCGAGAAAATATGTCGCAAAAAGGGTTGGAACAAGAAGAATGTTGGATAAGAAGCGAGGGAAGCAGGTTGCGGCGGGCTTTCTTGTCGACATCCCGAAAGTCAAAATAAAAATATGCCATCGAAGCCGATCCGGCCTCGCACAGGATTGTGATGTCTTTGACGATGGCGGAGCTAGTCAACGACCATAAGCTTCCCCAAAATTGCTCGGGATTAGAGTATAAACGAACCACTGGACACTTTTCCCAGACCCCGCTGCGAAACGTGTGGTCCATAAGATCACCGAAACCATTACAGGTAAAAGGAGCGCACGTTTCCCGTGGATCCACAGTAAGGAACCAGTTACCTTCCATTCCCTGAATCTGTCGTCCTGGAAGAACCACTCCGCCGTTCCCTCGTGCTGACGATCGCTTGCAATGTTGTGATTTGTGGATGGATCAGGTAGAGATTGCCACCTCCTAAGGGTCTCTCGTAATTGATTCCCTGCGATCGCGTTAGATAACGTGACTGTTAGCGAAGATGAGACCGATTACGAATGTTTCACATCGTCTACGTTGTCCGCCATTTGTTGAACAATGGAGATCACTTTCGTTGCGGTTGCCTTTACTTCCATGCCGTCTAGATGGTAAAAGTCAGTGACGACGTCGGCGATCAGCTAAACACACATTTCCCACCGTCGGCTATTGTTTGCACCATTTCGTCAATTGCTTTGACGTTGTCATTCATACCCTGCACATTCTCGTCGATGCCCCTCACGCCATCGTTGACTCCCGTCACTTTGTTATCGATGTTGTGGGCGATCTTCAGAAGCTGCGCATTCGCCATCACGACCTCTTCATTGACAGTGTGTCGAGCTTCTTTAGCCCATCCTCCAGATCTGTCTTCCCCGCTATCATCTTCACAAATCTTTCTGAACCGATATGAGCCCCGAGAAACGTATGGGGAAGGACGAACTCACTCGCTCGACTATGTTTCAATTCCTTTGTGGCGGTCGCGAGGACACCCAAGATCTCAACTGTCATTTGTACCATTTTGTCCGTCATCGCCGGAGTAAGCGGGATTTCGGTATAAACCTCGAGCCGCCCGAAGAAACTTTCAATGCGTCCGAAGATATCGGCGACGATGTCTTGGCTCGCGGCAACATCCTTAGCTGCCTAAGAACACTCGGCGTTACAAGAGCCCGCACGAGAGAATGAACTGAGACACTCACCAAGAGGAGGACACCGACGCCAGCAAAAACCACCTTGGCAGGTGAGAATATCTACCGAATTGACATCAGAGTGAAATCACTGACAGAGGCCTGGGGTTGATATTTACCAAACCGACACCTTCGCCGAAGCAGCCGAACGTCGCAGAGAAGGCATAAAGCACGTTGACGATTGGAAGGAACCATTTTTTTCAACCTATCATCATCGCCAGTCCGAATTCTCCGAAATTTGTCGACTTGGAATACGGCCAGAATGGCGGCGGGAGAATCACACTTTTCCAGTTGTTTGAAGAGATCGTGCTTCTTAAGATCCTTCTTGGTCCTTTCTTGTACGACTTCAAAGCGGCATTAAAGATGCCCTCGATATTGGAGGGTGAAGGTGTAGTTTCGGGAGTGTGGGACATAGCAATAGGAACGGGAAGTTGACTCGTGTTGAGGGGTGCTAACAGTCTGGTAGACAAGGATGGGAGAACGCCGTGTCGATAAGATGCCAAGTGTCTGGACCCTGCTGGATATGGCCGTATGTTGTGGACGCCTGTTTTTGGGTCTAGCGGAATAAGGATGTTGGCTCGTTATATACCGTACTGCATGGAATAATGAAAGTAGGCAGAAAGCAAGTCTGGGGATTGTTGCAGCCAAGGGCATGTGAGAAGTATGTACGCGCCGACTTGCTTGTACCAGGTCTTTGAGTGAGAGGACACCTTGACTCGGAAACGTAAAATGTGCACGAGCCGAGCCACAAGACGCGCTCGCTTACGTACGCCCCCCTATTTCATATGTCAGATAAAATTTCCGTTCTACCCTTACAGCAGGTTCCATATCGATAGATACCTAGCAACCATTTTTCACACATAGGCGGCATTTGAATGGGTATTTCGGTGACCATGCCGAGTTTTCTTCCCACACAAACTAATTGTAGTAATTAAATAATGAATTTATATAATGTACTTATCATTTTCAAAACTAAGTGGGAAAGCTGTGAGCGTGAGTGTTACGATCACCCGGATCGTTTTGAAACGTACGTGTATTCTGGGCTTCGAGCGACGGCTCGTATGAGTTCTGTGAGTTTGTTTACAGTCCGAGGGACTCAGGGTGGGCCGAACGGGCCGGGTCGCTGACTAAGCGCGAGAGCGGTGACTCTACAGTGTAAAGCAGAGTGGACAAAGGTTCAGGGGACAGGGGCTTTATACCCTGTGGAGTGAGACTGGACAGGAAGTGGGCTATATGATTAAAAGACCAGAATACCGAATACAAGTACACAACAGCAGACTATATCAAGGACTATATATACTAGGAGGCAGGGTACAGGGTTTTACAAGTGCCAGCACATACATTTGCTGGCAGCTCCACAACATGAGGCAGGAACACTGTATGAAACATGAGAAGTAAGTAGAAGCTTCCAGAAAGCAGACATGAGGCAGGGAGACACCAGGCGAGTCGGAAACAGACAGGATGGCACGAGATCGTGACATAAGCCCCCCTCTTGGTTCATTTGTCCTCGAATGATCTAGTTAGTCTTCACGTCGCGCGTCTCTGTATTCGTACCCGTAATCACGCAGGGCGTGGTCTGCACGTTCGTCAGCTACAGGGTCGCGAGTTGAGGGTCGCAGCGTGTCAAGATGCGGTGGCGGTTCGTAGATGATCCGTGCAAGCCATGCACGGATGCTGTTGCCATCGACAGTGATCGTGTTGGGTCGATCCCTGTCGCGCGTGGGTCGTACATCCACGGCGGCCGCCGGGGGAAGGGATCGTATGTCGCGGGCATGCCTGTCGCGGTTGCGCGTGGTTTCCGCGTTCGTGTTTGGTGGTCGTGGCGCGGTTACCGCTGCGTTAGCGCGGTGGCGTCGTCGATTGGTGGGTTGGGGCAGGGCTGGCGCGACTTCGTCCGGGTCGCGCGGCCTTTCGAGTGCGTGGAAAGGGAAGATTTGGTGACTGTACTGGTGCGGTGGTTGCACTAGTGCACCGGTGCGTGGTGCCGCGAAGTCGACGTTGTCTACGTCGTCGAGATCTGACCCTGTGAGGTCGATGACGTCGTCGTCGTCTTCCGCTGGTGTGGTGTCCTTGCGTTGCTTCTGACGCGGCGGTTCGTTGACTGGCGAGAGTGAGGCAAAAATGGGCGACGCAGGCAAGGAAGTCAAGGATTTTACCCCCCCGTTAGAGTGTTGTCGTCCTCGACAACAGGCAGGGGCGGCGTTGCGATTCGCGGGCTGCACGGGCGACGCGGACTACGCGGTGGACGCGGCGGGGGCGAGTCCGGGGCGGCAAACGCTGGGACGAAGTCAAGTTCGAGCGCGTTGATGTGCGCGGCGGCGTCGTCTGAATCGAGGTCGGATCCGCCCATCAGGAGGAGGTCGGCAATGATGTTTTGCCTCTCGTACGAGCTGAGCCTGAGGAGGTGCCCCTTAACAGTGGCGGCGTTGATCTCGGTGGACTGGGGTGGCGTACGGGACGGCGATGGTGAGGCGGACGCAGGCGCGACATGCACGGTGTTGACTTGCGTGGTTGGCGTGCGCGGTTTCTGGGGACAGGCTGTTGATAAGTGCCCCTGTTGCTGACAGCGGAAGCATCGCCCCTCCTTTTGACACCGCTCGCGCTCGGCGTCGGTGAGCGGGGAGGGGTATCGAGGTCTGGTCGTCGTGACGGCGTCGACGTCCATCGGGACGACGCCGTCTGACGCAGGCACTGGTAAGGGGGGTGCGAGGTTAGGGGTGTACAATGCGGGGTCAGGTTTCCGCGATGCGCGGGCCCCGCGCGTGGCGAAACAGCTGGCGATGGTACGTGCGCGCTGTACTTCTGCGCGGGCGGCGGTCTGCCACTCTGTCATGGTTTCGGGAACCGTGTTGCGCTGCAGGCATGCGCGGAGGATGGCGCCAGTGAGGCCGCGGCGGAAGACATCCACCGTGCCACTGGCATCGCGGTGCCACTCGGCGACGTGCGCTAGTCGCTCGAACGTCGCGATATATCCGTCGATGTCTTCCCCGCTCATCACGAGCGCAGTTAGCTGGTGGTATGCGTTCTGTTTACTGAGCGTGTCGGTCCAGGCCGCTTTGAACTCTGTCTCGAAGGTGGTCCAGAGCGCCTCGTCCGTCTCCGCCAGAGGGTTAGTGATTCGTGTAGTAGCAGCGTCTAACGTACGCTCTGCTGCATCTCCCCAGTCGTTTACGGCGGGGCCTCGGATGAAGCCCAGCGCGATTCCGACGCGCTGGTAGGGGTTCAGAACGAGCTCGTGGTTCCGGTTGGTGCAGCGAAACTGGCGAAATTCCCGAAGAAATTGTTCGCTTTCCGCGCGGTTTCCCGTGAAGACGGTTGGTAGGTTGCCTTTGAAGGCGCCGGTGAGAGGTACTGCGGCCATGAGAGGCGCGACGGGAATTGCGGCTGGTGGTACTGGTAGGACGTTGATTACTGGAACTGCGGTGATGTATGTGTAGGTCGGAAACGCGGGTAGTGTTGCGCTGACTGGTTCGACGATGTTGGCTTCGTCGTCGGAATCCGTCAGGCCGGTATGGGTGTCTAATGGCGTGAGCTGCGCGAGGGTTGCAACAAGTTCGTCGACGGGATCGATGGTAATTGCTTTGACCGTCTGCTCGTTGCTGATATTGGCAGCTAGTTCTGTTGTTCGTTCCGGGTTTTCTTCGTCTTCTGCGTTCCACCAACCTAGGTCGTAGATGTTCTCTCGGGCTATGCGAAGCGAACTTCGAGTTGTGAACTCGTCACCGCGTTTTTCTAATATGAACCACGAATGGTTAATGAACTCAACGTAGTGGAAGGTGGTGGTTATCTGCGCGCGGTATCCGGGGCGACGGTCAAGGACGCCGTAGTGTTCAGCTGTGTGCCAGTATGCTTTTCTGAGGACGTGGGGTGGAAGGTCGTCGTGCCGTCGACGGTATACTTCTATCCAATCGTCGTTTTCTGGGAGGTCTAGTGATAAGCTCGCCACGGTGTGATGCTACGTGTTGAGAGAGCTAGTCTTGTGTTCGCGTCGCAACGCGGGAAGTCGGTGGTGCAAGGTGTTGGCCGCGTGCGGTACGTTCCACGTGGGGTCGGTTAGGAGATTCTGGTCTTATGTTACGATCACCCGGATCGTTTCGAAACGTACGTGTATTCTGGGCTTCGAGCGACGGCTCGTATGAGTTCCGTGAGTTTGTTTACAGTCCGAGGGACTCAGGGTGGGCCGAACGGGCCGGGTCACTGACTAAGCGCGAGAGCGGTGACTCTACAGTGTAAAGCAGAGTGGACAAAGGTTCAGGGGACAGGGGCTTTATACCCTGTGGAGTGAGACTGGACAGGAAGTGGGCTATATGATTAAAAGACCAGAATACCGAATACAAGTACACAACAGCAGACTATATCAAGGACTATATATACTAGGAGGCAGGGTACAGGGTTTTACAAGTGCCAGCACATACATTTGCTGGCAGCTCCACAACATGAGGCAGGAACACTGTATGAAACATGAGAAGTAAGTAGAAGCTTCCAGAAAGCAGACATGAGGCAGGGAGACACCAGGCGAGTCGGAAACAGACAGGATGGCACGAGATCGTGACAGTGAGGCACTGACCTCAGAAATCACAGAGGAAGTAAATAAAATAAAATCGTATTCAATAAGAGAAACAACCAACAGCTACACTGTATTAAATGTAATAAGTAAGGGGGCCAACCTTGTGGCCAGCAACGTCCCATTGCCTTCTGTTGTTGTCAGCGCATGGTTGTTGTAACGTTGCGGTCGTAGTCGCTCTGTTGCAATTGATGTTGCAATGGGATTTCACGCAGCGTCGTGGTGTGTCGTGTGACGTGGCGTCATGATGAGCCTTGCGCGCTGTGACGGGGTGGCGGACTCCCATGTAGTGAAGGGTGAACGCGGCGGCCACGGGCTTGCGTGCAGTAGAGCAATAGCAGTAGCGGTAAGGACTTGCATCACCTGGTCCCCCAGAAAATTGGAATGCTATTAAAACTAGTTGTAATATAGGTGTGCCAGTTGTATTTTATATATTACAACATATTTTTGGTGATTACAACAAAATTACAACTAGTTATAATAGCATTCCAATTTGTCAACCGTCACCCAGAAAATTGGAATGCTATTATAACTAGTTGTAATTTGGTTGTAATCACCAAAAATATGTTGTAATATATATAAATTAAATACAACTGGCACACCTATATTACAACTAGTTATAATAGCATTCCAATTTTCTGGGGGACCAGGTGATGTGAGGAGCGCAGCGCAGGTGTGTCATGATGGGTCTTGCAGGCCTGTGACGGGGTGGCAATGGCGAAGGGTGGACACGGCGGCTATAGACTCGCAAGTGGCGAGGCAGTTAGGACTTGAGGGTGCGGCGAGACAGTGAGAAAAGAAACAAAACAAAAAAAGGACGTATTTTGATCACCGGGCCAAACCCCAGCTTGTCGTCAGGCGCGTCTTCATGATGGGTATTGAGGGAATAGTGGGGAAATGGGAAGGAGGCGATGGTGGATCGACAAAGGGCGGCATGGCCGACGTGTTTGACAGGCGATGAGGGAGGGACGTGAAGCGGTGAACGTGCTCGAAAGCGCGTGCGTGAGAATTCGTGGGCAGAGGGGGGTTAGGAAAGAAGAAAGCAGCCAGGAAAGAAGAGGAAAGATAGCGGGAATGTCCTTCAAGTAGTGTTCGAAAGTCCGGTCCTATGAACCGGAAAAAAACCGGGACCGGACCGGACTGCAACTGATGGCAACCGGACCGTCGGTTGCGGTTCATCCGGCCTGAGGATTTTACCGGTTGCGGTTCATCCAAATTTGGCATTTGGGTGAACCGCCACAGGGCCGGTTGGGACCGGTCCCAACCGGTCTTTACAACCACGGCCACCCGACGACGCCAACATCGACAACCACGGCCAACTACTGTACGACCACAGTTTCGACACCTGCCGCGCCACCTGCAGCATCGACACCAACACCAGGTTGGACCGGCCTCAACTATCGCCCCACCACGTGACAACCCGGACGACAACTTGAAGACGACGACGACACCTCACAACAACCGCGCCAACCACCACGGCCACACAGCCATGACGGCTACGACGACCACGACGGCGACTATGGCGACTACTAAGGCGACGACTTGGGCGACTTGGGCAACGACTAAGGCGACGACTTGGGCGACTTGGGCAACGACTAAGGCGACTTAGGCGACGACTGAGGCGATGACTAGGGCGACGACTAGGGCGACGGCTTGGGCGACGACTACAGCGACTACGGCGACGACTACAGCGACTACGGCGACGACTACAGCGACTAGGGCGACGACTAGGGCGACGACTAGGGCGACTTGGGCGACGACTAAGGCGATGACTAGGGCGACAGCTTGGGCGACGACTACAGGGACTAGGGCGACGGCTTGGGCGACGACTACAGCGACTACGGCGACGACTACGGCGACGACTACAGCGACTACGGCAACACTGTGTGACCCATGGCGGGTCACCAACCGATCGCTACGACCATGACGACTACGGAGACGATGACGACAGCTACGGCGACGATGAAGACGGCTACGGCGACGACGACTACGGCGACGATGAAGACGGCTAGGGCGACGATGAAGACGGCGACGACGACTACGACGACGACGACGACGGCGCTGCGGCGGTTCACCAACCGACCGCTACGACACGACAATGACTGCAACGACGCAACGGCGGAAATGGCGACGAGGCTTATATTAGCTAGATAGTTTTGTACCAGTACTAGTAGAGTAGTCTACAAAATAATTACATTGTTTTGACTGCGGTTGCAGTCGGTCCATATGAGTTTGTGACCGGTTGGGACCGGCTCAGGACGAGCCGGTTTAGACCGCAATGAGCCGGTCTTTCGAGAATCCGGCAACCGGGTAGGACCGGTCTTTGTCGGTTCGGTCCGGTTTTGGACAAGGAGGATGAACCGATGGATCGGTCTCGGTCCCGGTCCTTCCAAAAAAGGGAAAAAAACCGGACCGGACCGGACTTTCAATCACTACCTTCAAGTGCCCGCGTTTGGGCCTGACTTCCGGGACAATCACACTAAGAGAGAGGGAAAGGGCGACCGGGCGCTGCTATTGCATGGATTGGATTATTCTCCTAGCACAAAGTAGAAATCCTCTTTAAATACAAAAAGGGCTGTACTTAAAGGAGGAAAAGGAAAGGAGCATCGAACAAAGGCCGCATGGCCGAGGCGATCGAGATACGAAAATGATGAGGTTTCAGACTCAGCCCAAAGGCTGGCCTTACACCTCCTGGGGGGTCAAAATCTTGACCGTCCCCGGTCAAGCTACTTCTAGAGAAAAAAAAATGCATTTGAGTGTCGAAAATAAAGAAATCATAAGCTAAAACGGTAGTGGGAAAGGTAACGTCGTGCACGAAGATGAAGTCACCGCGCGTCTTTGTCTAGGGATTACCACAGGTCGGCAAAACTCGTACGGGTAGCGGGTACGGGTTTGCCGGGTACGGGTTGGGGTAGCAATTTCCCAACCCGTGCATAACCCGTACCCGTGGCACGGGTACCCGCGGGTACCTGCGGGTACATCCATTCTTTTTTTCCTCATCAGCATCTGGAAATTATATCCACGTTCAGCATCTCTCAGATCTCTGGAACTCTCTGGAACAACTGACTCGGAGACAACCACCAGACTGCAGGATCTCCCAGTGTCTGGTTATAGTTCTGCTCCGCTCACGGTTTGCCAGTGAGTTTCCGACTTTTCGCCCCTTCGGCCACGGCGCTCCTCTCTCACCTCTTTCGACTCTTCCTAGAATGGATTGCGGCGTGGCTTAGTGCCATCTCATTCATTCCCACGACGTCCGAGTTGCACGACGATTCTCTCGGCACATTTTCCCTCATCCCATCACCTTCCCATCCATCCATCCATCCATCCATCCATCCATCCATTCACACACACTTTCGTCGCACATTATCTACTCACTCATCCCTCGCTACATCGTATCGGACGGGCATCAACGTTTCGCAAATGGCTCCATGGACTGCTGGTATCGTTGTCATTGTATTCACCCGCAGCGAGCCTGAGTAAGTATCCATCCCCATCCAACCTCTCCGCATTTTGGAGACTCAATCCGGCGTCAGGGACAGTAACTTGAAATCGGGCGACCGAGTCGGGGTAACTTCAACGAATGCCAGACACGCGAAGGACAATCGAATGCCACTGCGCCGTCGTGCGCAGCTGCCCTCGCGACGTCTGCGACGATCCACATGACGCTGGGTGACATGCACATGCGCCTGTTCCCGCGGCAGGCGCCCAGGGCCGTCGGGGGCCTTCATCTGACACGCGCGCAGCGGCGGATACTACGACAACGTGATCTTCCACCACGTTATACCCAAGCTCGTGATCCAGACGGGCGACCCCCTCGGGGACGGCACCGGCGGGACAAGCACCTGGGATCGCGATTTCGAAGACGAGTTTGCCAACGACGTCAAGCACGAATCTGCACGATCGGTGCGTTGCGACACCACGGACTCCATCACCACGACGTCTGTCTCACTTGAAGCTTTGGATAAAAACAGGAAGCGTGCATAGAGTCCATCAAGCACTATCGTGCGCACATGTCGCCCATACTTGGCGTTTCTGCAAACGCAGACAGCTGTTTGCGAGCGTGGAAGATGTGCAAAAGTTGTCGATGTCGTCAATTTCGGTGTGTTCATCATGTACCTCCGTATCTCTTCTGAAACCCGGCCTTGTGCCAGCTTCGCGTCCCTGTACCTCATGCCACCTTTGTTCGGCGTGGCCGTCTTCAAGTTGGCGGCCTCTTCTAATGATGCGACTGAATGTCCGTTCTGTCTGGGTCGTCTCTCGTTTGGCCGCTATCGGTTCTCTGGATTTAGATTCAGCTAAGTTTTTTTTCCACAACGTTTTCTGCTGACTTCATTGTCAGCCATACGCACTCCCATGTGGAGTACCAGATCAGCCAGTAGCAGGGTGGGGCCTCATCGCGTTGGTTCTTTGCTTATGAACACTGATCAGTATCGAAGTGGCAGCGTCGCTCTACATGCCCCCAGCGGTATCGATCGTCCCCAGGTGCAAAATCGCAACATCACATTGCGATGCCCACCTCCAATAGCCTTGCAAATGGCTCGTGGGCCACTTGTTCCGAGGCATTTCCCCCAGGTCCTTACATGCCGACATAGTGACGATGGCAGCAGCGACGAGAACACAATTACATGAGGCGATGAAGCGACGATGACAACGACGGTGACGAGGCAGCAACAGGGCGACCACATTGAAGGCGATGATGATGCCGAGGGGTGATGGCCGCAAACGAGGCCGTGACGACGATGGGACTACTACTGTTTGCTAAAGCCAGTACTGTAGTAGAAATATCAAGAAATGCTATATTAGCTATGTCTGAGAGTGGGAGCTCCGAGAGCCCACTCCCACACGGGTATGGGTAACCCGTCAAACCCCCCAGCACCCGCCAGACCCGCCAGTACCCGTACCCGTATGCGCGGGTAACCCGTACCCGTGACTACGGGTACGGGTTTCAGCGGGTACAGGTACGGGTAGCCCCGAAGTGACACGGGGGTTACCCGTGGTAATCCCTATCTTTGTCAAACGTCGCCGAATCCTCGTGTGCCGGCTCTAACACGAATGCTCCACCTCCCGGATCGAAACAATGTGATTGTCGACTAGAGTGGGAATAGGGATGGCGACGTGCGTGACGAAGGAGTCGTTGTATGTCTTCGACTTGCGCTTGTGAACGTCTTCGTGTGCCGCATAGTCTTGAACTTGAAGGCTGGCCTCCGGGGTCAAATACGAAGTGTGTGCCGCGGGGCGTGGGGTGTCCGAGTCGAAGCCGCTGCGCGAAGACGTCGCGACTGGAAGTGTTGAGGGTGCCAATCTGGATGTTGCCGAAGTCTTCATTCTTGTTCCAGTACTTGTGCGCGAGGATGGAAAGGGTCATCAAGGCGTTGAAGAGTGTCGAAACAAGGACTGTCGTGGTGATGAGAACGAGCGAAAAGTTGAAGCGAGCTAAGCCAGAGCGAGACAGTGTCAACGGGGGTGAGGTGAGTGGGAAGCGAGGCGCGAGCATCGACCAAACTTCATTGACCGTTGGAAGTTCTTGTGATTGCGGAGCAAAAGGAATCGCTAGCGAGGCTGGGGCTGGCGTGACTTCGAGCCGGGTGGAAACTGAGCTGATCGTCTTGACTTCGGGAAGTCGTTGCGGAGGCGTCGAACAGGGTGAAATGTGGGCGATTGGCGGTGCTTCGGGTGACACGGGAAGGAAGGGAACGGGTTCACCTGGCGACGACAGGGACGACTCTGGGTGACTCAGCATGACGACATCTGAAGGTGCAAGGGCAGGGGAAGACTCAAGCTTCACATCGTCGAGCTCGAGAGGCTTAGATAACGATGCCGGTGTCAATTCGCTGGACGCAGGGAAGCAGAGCTGTGAGTTAGAGGTCGAGGGTGATGGCGCAAAATTCATAGGCACAGGGAGGTCAGAAGGACACAGAGACAGGCTAGGGGGCGCAGGCTTGATCTCGGGTACGTTGTCAGTAACCGGGGAACCAAGCAAGGAGGTCGACGGTAGGGAAGAAGCCGAATGGAACGACGTGGACGAGGGAATCGAAAACGTGGACGCATGCTCGGGCTGATCGTCTGTTGCCGATGTCACCGGGGAGGGTAGGAACGTGGATGAAAGCGGAGACAAAGGATGGAGCATCGAAAGGGGTAACGACAAGGGAACTGACATAGACGTAGACGCGGCCTCGTGCTCGGACTCGGGCTGATTGTTCATCGCCGATCGCGCAGGGGAAGGCAGGAACGTGGACGAAGACGGGGGCATGGGCGCAAAAGTGAACGCTGGGGTGATCGAAGGTATGGACTCAGTTTCGGGCTCGGGCTGTTCTTCTGCTACCAAGGGTAGGCACGTTGACGATGTCGGAGAGGGTGTGGGCGCAGTCGAAGACAAGGGATGTGTAGATGAGATCTCGGGGATGTCAGCAGCCGAAGGTGCGAGCGAGGAAGCATGATATGGGGTAGGAAAGGAGGCCGAGGGTCGCAACGTGGTGGACAACGTGGGTGCAGGCTCGGGCTGATCGAGCGTCACCGAAGGCGCTTGCGTGTACTGAGATTCCGAAAGCGAGATCGAAGAAAGGGGGAGGTCTGAGTCTGGCATCGAGTACGAAGATGGGGGGAGCTCGGGGGTGGTCTCAGCATATGTGGCGACAGCGCACGTTACTGCTCGGAAACTGTAGGCATCTCGGGGAATGGGCTCAACAACGGGCTGTTCGCGTCTAACGCTCGGGGACTGGAACTGCTTCGCATGTGACCACGACGGGAAATAATCAACGTATGCAAACGCCGCGCGTGCACAACTGAGTACGTCTTCGAAGTGGAAAGGGACGTCGGGTGGCTGTGAGGGGTTCTTGCCAAGAAGACGGGGCTGAAGGACTTCGCGATCCTCGGGGTGAAATCCGTACCAAAACGCGGTGTTGCGTTCTTCTTCCGACAGGTGGCCTGCGTGCACTAGGGGAAGACCGAAGCAAATAAACTGTCTGTAGTACCGTAGCACGTCGTCTTTGCAGTGCATTCGCGTTCTGGAAGTCTCTTGAACATGACTGTGCAGCTTCTGTCTCATGATCTGGTGCCGTGGAGTGGGGTTGCCGAAGACGTCGATGAGGGATTGCCGGAAGAGAGGCCAGTTGTGCGAGCGATATCCGTTAAGAGACCTCCAGAAGTCGCGCAGCGAGGGGGCTACGTAGCGGATGAGTACGTCGACTCGTTGCGGGTCCGTCAGTGCGCAGTCATACGCTAGACCTTCGTATTGCTCCAAAAAGTCTTCAAACAAATCTGTGCATCCCGAGTAGTAAGGTGCATACTTCGAACGAGGGGAGGGCATCGCTGCAGGTCCGGTGCATGGCGCGTACGGGTCGTCATCCTCCTCCTTGTCGTAATACATCCCGGTAGAGCGTGTGATGGTGCAAACGAAGATGGGAGATGGTGTGAGATTGAAGCAGAAGGGTTACTGTAAAGTTTGTCGAGGGAAGCGAAGATGAGGGGACGAGAACTAGAGGGCAAATGTGCGAGCTCGGAAATTGGAATGGGAGGGGAATTGGAAGCGGATACAACGAAATCGAAAGGGATCAAAGGGAATCGAAGGGAACAAATGAAGGTACAATGATATACTAAACTGTCCCTAAGCGTTAGGAAACAGTCAGAGTTGCGCAGGGTCTAGGGGGTGTGAAGCGTCGTGAGGTGTCGCGCAGGCCTCCGCGGGGCGCGAGCGGTCGTATGCGGGTCCGCGGCGGTCGCGGGCGCGTCGGTGTCGAAGGGCTAGAGCCGCGCGCAAGTGCGGCGAGGTTGGGAAGGGGGAACGGAGCTGAGCGGTCGCAAGTGGTCGAAAACGGTCGCGCACGCTTCGGCGCGGCGCGAATCTTGGTATGGGTGGCCGCTCTAGTCGGAAACGCGTCGCGCTGGAGTTGCTAAGGCTGCGCGCGAGTGCGGCGCGCTAGGGAATACAAAGTATGAGCCTTACTGAGCTCAAAAGTCCGAGGGGAGAAGTCTACTATTAGAAATCTAGTGTGTAAGGTTGTAAATACATGAGCTATATACTAAGGAAAGTAAGCTAAGTAATGGGGTGCATTATATAAACAGGGGAAAGGTAAAACACGAAGGGGAGAGTCCGGGGAGAGGTAGAAGCCGAGCGTTCAGAGAGCGCGGCTAAGCGCGCAAGTGCGCAGCAAAGTGCAGAAGTGCGGGAACGCGGCACTTAGAAAGCGCGCAAGAGCGCAGGCAGAGTGCGGCAGGGTGTGGGCGAGCGCGGCAGAGCGAGGGCGAGCGTGGAAGCGTAGGGTACTGCTAGAAACTGCAAAAAGCGCGATTTCACCAGGCAGGGAGAGCGCAGTCGTATCAACGACGAAGAGAAGTGCAAGTTAAAGGTGGATGAGAGAAGGTGGGACGAAGATCGAACGGGAACGAGGGGAGACCGAAAACGACTAGATCTTGACGACGATAACGAGGCGGGGTACGAGCTGGAGTCGGGCGAGCTTCGCAGACTGAGGAAAACCGTGTGACATTGCGTAGGTCACCAGAGGTGACCGAAAATAAGGAGAAGAGGTTGAGGCTGCTTGGTTGTAGGATTGGTCACCAGAGGCGACCGCAAGGTGGAAAGGTTGATGGTTGGAGGGAGAGATAAAACCACTGAACTCTGCCTCACTGGGGCAGCCAGGTGAACGTGCTCGAAAGCGCGTGCGTGAGAATTCGTGGGCAGAGGGTGGTTAAGGAGTAGAGGGGGGTTAGGAAAGAAGAAAGCAGCCAGGAAAGAAGAGGAAAGATAGTGGGAATGTCCTTCGAGTGCCCACGTTTGGGCCTGACTTCCGGGACAATCACACTAAGAGAGAGGGAAAGGGCGACCGGGCGCTGCTATTGCATGGATTGGATTATTCTCCTAGCACAAAGTAGAAATCCTCTTTAAATACAAAAAGGGCTGTACTTAAAGGAGGAAAAGGAAAGGAGCATCGAACAAAGGCCGCATGGCCGAGGCGATCGAGATACGAAAATGATGAGGTTTCGGACTCAGCCCGAAGGCTGGCCTTACAGCGGGAACCTGAAGCTGAAGACCGAGGACATTGGTTTGGTGTGCAGATGTAAGGATATGTACTGTACAGCCTGGAAAAGTAAACAACTCACCGTTGACCCAGTGTCAAATTTGGGGGAAGGCTAATCTATCAACTTGAGAGGGAGAGAAATGATGATTCTGGGGTAGACAGTGAGCACATGAAGAGATTGAGGATAAAGTGAACAGAAAAGGTGGTTGGATGGTGGTGATGAGATGGTGGTGATGTGGCAACATTGTGAGGTAGCTTTGTCAGCTGCCCCACGCAGTTGGTACAGCGTACAGACAGCAGCCTGAGAACATGGTCAGGCCTTTCCTGCGCTACAACTTCAATAGCTTCACGACCTTGCCCTGCGGCCTCGTCCCTAGATCCTTGAATCTGCTTATACTCATGTATGTATTGTATTTACAACGCCCAAAAAGATAAATTTCTCCCAGAACTTAGTCGGGCTCTGTGCACCATTTTCACCAGCCTCCAATGTCCCGCACTTTCACGCGCCCTTAGCAACTCAAGTGCAGTGCATTCCCGATATAAGCAATTATGCTTGCAAGGTCTTGAAACATGCAAAGGCGTGCACGACCCTCTGCGCTGCAGATTAACATAGACCCAGAGCAGCTTACCGTTTGCATTACCTTGTGTGCTGCATCTGCACGCAGTCTTAGCAGTTCTATATTGATGCATCCCCGAACCCGATGGTCATTCTTGCAACGTTTTACACCGTGCAGATGTCCGCTGACCATTACAGCACTTTCCTAAGACGCCCCAAGGTTCCCTAAGCCCACACACTAAACTAATCCCTGTATATTCATAGAATTCTGAGTTACACCAATAGTTACACACTGAAGGGACATCTCTTCAAGTTTATTGGAAGTGTGCTAGCAAACGATCAAAGAGCGTGTCCCACTGCCAGACAGAGCGCTCCACGACTGCCGAGCATGGAAAAAGCAGATAACTATTCCATAACCCTGATTTTGAAAGACAACTATTCCATAACCCCAATTCCGTGAGATAACCCATTTCCAAATAATGTTTTCCTTCTCTTAATTATGAACCCCGCTCTTACGTTTCGGAAGTCCGCTTATCTATCAATATATAAAGCATGGACGTGTTTTTTGCTGACACACAAGTTGCTGACACATTTTCGGCAAAGCCCGCGTTTTTGCCTTTTGCTCGATCACTGTTTGCTCGATCATGACTGTCTTTGCCACTTGCGGTCCCGTGAATAGGGGTACTGTCAAGCACCATAAGGCATTGTATGAGCCTTGGCGGGGCCCATGCTGTTGTATATAGGTCCATGGTGATTGCTGAACCCTCAGTGTAGAAATGCTAAGGCTGCGCGTGAGTGCGGTGGGGTCGGGACAGCAGGCTACACGGAGCCTGAGGGTCGGGTGGTCGCAAGTAATTGGAAGTGGTCGCGCACGCTCCGGCGTGGCACGAAATTTTGCGTACGTGGCCACCAGGGTCGGGAACACGTCGGGTTTGAGTTGCTAAGGACGCGTGCGAGTGCAGCGTGCTGGGCATGCAAGGGATGAGCTTAGAGAAGCTCGAAATTCCGAGATCTAAAGGGGGAAGTCCTGTATTCTGATCTGAAAAGATGGTAATTACATGTGCTATATACCAAGGAAACTGGGCGAAGGAAAAGGTTACAGGGAAACAAGGGAGTGCTAAAGCACGAAGGGCAGTGCCCGGAATAACTGGGAACGCTTTGAGGCAGCCACAGCAAGGGAGGAAACGGTGGGAACGCGGCACTGAGACATGCGGCCGAGTCTTGCGCCCAGTGCAGAAAGTGTACACTGTTAGAAACATGCTTTTCGGTGGTCATCCGGTCATGGAGCGACGACAGAGTGCTGCTGTGTGACAGCCTGTCTCAATGGGCCTGGCATGCAAACCCCGTGCACGTTCACATGCTGTCAACGAAACACGTAACATGCTTGGAAAGCATTTTGAAGGGCCCCGGAGGGGCCCTTCGAAATCGCTAGTGTATTCGAAATGACGGGTATCTATCGATATGGAACCTGCTGTAGTGGGATACTGTAGAGTAATCCCCCGCCCCGATTGCGGGCGGGGATTCAAGTTATAATGCTGGCCATCGTGCCCGCGCTTTTCTGGTGTCAAAAATTGGAACCTTCGATCATGTCTTTGAATCTAAATCGTATCCTCCCTCTTCCTGACGAACTTATCTCGTACATATTGGAGCACACTGATTACAAGGCCTGTCGAAGAGTAGGCCCGCCTCGCCTCCTTCTCTTGCAGTCGTTAAACCATCGCTAGTCATGCCGCCATCTCAAAGACATAGTGGATGACTCCTCGGCCCTTCAATACCTCGTGGAGTTGAGCGCTGCCAGGATGTACGATGGGGCGCCGAGTGCCGTTGGGCCTGCAGAGCGGCCAACCAGGTTACAGAAGGCGCAGACTGTGTGGAGGGGCTCTTCGTGGTCTCCAGTAGATCACTTCCCTTACTCGAAACCGTTCCCCGTGATGGCATCGGGAAACCTGACAGCATTTCGGAGCGACAGGAGTCGCATGGGCGAGCTGCTCATGCTGCGATTTCCTTCTGATTTGCGTGGCATCCCAGAGCAGCTTTGGTACTTGGACCTGGACTGCGATCGCCTGGAATTGATCTGCCTAGACGATACCCAAGATCTCCTTGTTTTTTCATCGTGAATTCCCCAAATATCAGGTCTCTGCACTCAGTGGGAACATGTTTCTTAGTTCACATTACATCCACATTCGGACGCTCTCCACCGGAGGAGTCCACCCTCTGACAAGTACCTCTGGCACCATCCGCTCTCACTCAGATTACGAGGCGTTCGATCTGCACCATCATGGAGACCTCTCCTTCGTTGGAACATCGCATATCCTCGTCTGGAATTGGAAGACCGGTGATCGCCTGGCAGAAATCGCAAGCGTCACTCCTTCGTGTGACACGTTCATCGACTAACAAATATATTTCCTCACTCTCATACATTCGTATCGTCCATATCCTCTACCTCTGAGAGAGACCACATTTGAGATGTCTTCGGTTGCCTGTTTCGACCTTGACTTTGCGTGGATGAGGGTTCTGAAACGTAAACTCAACTATCTCGAATTAACTGTTCCAGCATTTTGCGGAAGTTAGGCGTTCCGAGACCCGTGACCTGCGTAGCCCAGGGTCATCCAACGTCGAAGTATCAAGTCTGGTGGAACGCACAGGATCCCACCCAGCAATAGCGGAGAATCCATCCGTGCCGCAACCCGGATTCGAGCCCTCCGTGATGTCGTTGAGAGTAGCGAGGCCCCTGCCGTACAGCCAAGGGTTGAGGAAGCCGAGCGGGTCCTGGCCTGTCGAAATCAAGTAGTCATTAAGCAGCGAGATTATGCCCGCCACAACCTATAGATTGGCAGTCAGCTGGGCGGACAAGGGCGGACGACCCGAATCGGAGGTGAGGGGAGAGAGACGCACGGGAGTTGCTAAACTTGTACCGCTCTCCTCTTGCTCGTTGCCGTTGAGAAAGATCCGGGCTCCGACGGCCTGCGCGGCGATGTCGGGGATGCCGCGGCCAGAAGCACTGCACCAAGTACAAATTACGAATGGGTTAGATCAGGTCACAGAAGCGAACATACTTGTAAAGGCCTTGATACCGGTTCCCGAGGTCATGGAGGAAGGTGGACACGGCCTCCTCCTGGTACGACGGGCGCTCAAAGAAGTCCGAGAAACCGCCGCCGGATAACGCCGCTGCGACCTCCGGCTCATAGTCCGTCGTTCCGCCGATAACGGTGACATAGGGGCCTGCAAGAGCGTGGCGATGCGGTGAGCGTCCTGGACCCGTGTATTACGTCCGATCTGAGAAAAATCGCCACACGTACAGGTTCCGGGAAACGTGGGTGCAAACCGGACGGTGCCGTCGTCTCTCTGGCAGGTCCCTTTGCCGATACCGTCGTTACCACTCGACTGGAGGACGCTGACGCCACGTACACCGAGCGTCGCGAACTGGTCACACACGTAGATTGCATATTCCAACGAGGCGGCATACTCTTCATGGCTGTACGAGAAGCTGATGGTCTGGGGGATGTTCTCCTGGTCAAGGATGTATTTCAGCCAGGCCACGAGATCGTCATCCGTCACGCCGGTGTCCCCGGTGCTGTAGAAGATGTGAGGGGTTGGATAGGCCATAGCCTCAGCGTATTGGATGTCCATGTTTGCCTCTTCGCTCGGGTTGGTCGGGTCGTACCCCCCGTCGTTGACCTCTACGACGGTGAACGTCGCATCATTGGCTTCAGGGCGAAATTTCTGCATGAACGCCGTCAGGTCCGCAGGGCTCGGGTAATCCCCTAAGAATCCCACGATCCCGAGCACATTCGCCCCGAGTATCGGGTAAGTCATATAGGTTTCCGTGTCGTACAGCCAGCGCAGGAACGACGGGGTGACGTAATCGACTTTTCCACGGCTCGAGAGCACCGTCGCAGGCTCTCCTGATGTCGAATTCACTGCCCTGTCAGAGCGATTCCGCGGTGTCTGCCATTGCGTGCGCGGGGAGACAAAGGACGTCGTAGGCGCCACAGTCAACACGTGCCAGTGCAGCGCCATGGGAAGCGAATAACCGACAGTGCGGACAATGGTCTCGCCCCTCTTGGTGTGCCTGTAGAGCTGGTACGATGCGCCGAGGAGTGTGTTGGCTTGGATCACGGACACGTCTTTGAGCATCAATGTATTGCCGCCATGCGTCATAGAAATGGACGAAGAGGATATGCCGTGGTGTTTGAGCCAGGAATTCACGAGCTCGAGCGTCTCTGGACGCGGTGCGACGAGTTTGGCCACCTGCTCCTTAGTCAGGTATGAACGATATCTGCATCGGAGCGATGGGACTCGTGAGAACATGCGTTAGCGGAGGAGTGGTGATGGACGTACCTTGGATGCCTAGGTTCACTGACCTCGTAGAGCGCGTCGACCAAGGCGTTCTCACGCCGAGGCTTGAGAGCAATGTAAAGGTCGATTGTGGTGCCAGAAGGCGGATGACCTAGGCTCTCCCAGTTCCTCGGGACGGCGTTCCAGGAGTGCTTGATGTGCATGGGGTCCCAAGGTGGTGAGAGGGACTTCGCAAGACCGCCAAGAAGACTAATGGCAAGGACAGAGAGCACAGATATACAATGGTAGCGCATGATTACGGGAGGTTGGCGAGATGGTGTCTGCGACACAATGAGTCTGTGAGGTGGCCTGAAGTCCAAAGTGCTGGAATGGGAGCAATGTGAGAGCTTTTACGATGCAATTTCACGCGAGAACCTTGGAATAACCTCGGCGAGAACAGAACCTTGATCTGCGGGCCGAGGTAACAGCGATTGCGACCTACTCAAGTCCGAGGCCAGGGCCCGGGTTGCTTTAGGCTGTGATGAACAAGACACGACCATTGACTGGACGGATTGGGCAGGGGTGAAGCTTGGTGAAGCTTGACCAGTAATACTGCTATCTAGAGCAGGTGTGATCACTGGCAAGGGCTCAGGCTAAGGGCCGCACCTACTAGGGGCGCCGGACCCGGGCTTCGATATCCGGGCAAAAGAATTCTTTCAAAAAAAGATATCCGGGCAAGTCCATCAGTAAAAGTGACCGTGGAGTGTAATACCTTCCAATCCAGCAATAGATAATATTTTATTTTGTTAGCATATATGACCCATAAAATAATTCCATAACCAATGTATGTGACCAACATTATTCCTATTCAAGACAATCCTCAGAAGTATTCCTGTTGTAGCACATATCATCGAAATCCATTACAAGTTTACAACCGATTCTGTCAGCCATTATAATGGGATTGTATTGTCCATTTATCAAAACTAAATCCCTGACAAAGCTATGCTATGAAGGGCATCAAGATTGGCAAACTTTCCACTTTTCACTAATTTCACTCTCCATGTTGCTTCGTAATTAGGGTTGCCATGGTCTGGTGCGGTCCGGGTTCGGAGACCCTTTTTCCCAAACCCTGAACCAGACCCAGGTCCAGTTTGGGCTCTCAGGCTGGACCTCAAACCTCTCAGAGGTCTGGTGTGGTTCAGGTGCGGTTCGGGGGTCTGGCATTAGTGATTGAAAGTCTGGTCCAGTCCGGTTTTTTTGCCTAATTTGGAAAGACTGGGACCGGGACCGATCCATTGGTTCATCCCCGAGCCCCAAAACTGGACCGAGCTGACAAGAGTTGGTCCCACTTAGGGTTGCCGCGGTCTGGTGCGGTCCGGTTCGGAGACCTTTTTTTCCAAACCCCAAACCAGACCCGGGTCCGGTTCGGGCTCTCAGGCCGAACCTTGAACCTCTAAGAGGTCCGGTGCGGTTCAAGGCCCAGAGGGGGCCGAACCCCAAACTGAACCCCAAACCCAAGCAAAAAACCTCAAAAAACCTCAATAAATTACTGAAAATCTACATCTACTCTACCCACACCCGTACTGATGTACTGCCAGCCCTCTGGAGGATGAAATATCACAGGTACCGTAGCTAGCCACATGAAAGCCCTGCCTACCGCCCCACTGTGTCTCAGTAGCCTGCCCACCCTTCATCACTGCTGTCGCGTTGCTGCCACCGCACCATCCCATCGCCATCACCACACTGCACCGTCCCGTCGCCACATCATTCTGTCGCCATTGTCGCGGGCTGCCACCCAACCCCCTTCACCGTTGCGTCGCCATCGCTGTCACCGTCATGTCATCACTGCTACTACCAATGTTATCGTCGTCGACGTCACCTTGCTGTCGTTGTTGGTGCCGCTGTGCCATCATCATCAGTATTGCCTTGCTGCCAGCGTCACCATTGCCTTCCCATCACCATCATCACTCACCACTGTGGCCACTGCCATCTCGTTGCTGTTGCCTCAGTCGTCACCGTCACTTGCATTGGGCATAGTGTTTTAAGGTCCGGTCCTATGGACCGAAAAAAGACCGCAACCCAACCGGACCGGACCGATGGGCAACCGGACCAGCGGTTGCGGTTGCATGACTTCACGACCAAGCCCGGTTGCGGTTGCATGTTCTGGCGAGCACTCTTGCAACCGACTAAAGACCGGTTGAGACCGGTTCTTTTAGCAACCGAGTGATAAATTTGGTACTATTATCTAGTTATGTATCTACTGACAATGTACTCTACTACTCTACTACTTGTAATCTAAGAACTCCCATGGCGTCGCATCGGAGTCGTGGTCTCATGGTGCTGCGTCAACACCATGGGCTCGCGGCGCTGCGTCGATGCCGTGGTGTTGCCGTGTCAACGCCATGGTCTTGCGGCGCTGCATCGATGTCGTGGTCTCGCGGCACCACGTCGATGCCACGGTGTTGCGGCGCTGCGTCGACGCCGTGGTGTCACGGCGCTGCATCCGAGTCAGGATGTCGCGGCGCTGCGTCGACACCGTGGTGTTGCGGCGCCACGTCGGGGTCGTGGTGTCGCAGGGCTGCGTCGACGCCAAGGTCGACGTTGTGGCGTTGCGGCGCCGCGTCGATGCCACGGTTGTCGCAGGGCTGTGTCAACGCCGCATCGGAGTCAAGGTATCGCGGCGCTGCGTTCACGCCGTGGTGTTGCGGCGCTGCGTCGGAGGCGTGGTGTCGCAGGGCTGTGTCGATGCAATGGTATTGCGGCGCCGCGTCGATGTCGTGGTGTTACGGCACCGCATCGATGCCATGGTGTCGCATGGCTGCGTCGCCATCGGGATGTCATGGCGCTGCATCAGAGCAGCGCCTTGTCGACTCCGTGGTGTCGCACTGGCAGCATCGCGTCGGAGTTGTAGTGTCCTGGGGCAGCATCGACGCCGTGGTGTCCCGGGGCAGCATCGATGCCATGGTATCTCGGCACTGCGTCGGAGTCGTGGTGTTGCGGCACCACGTCGATGCTGGGGTGTCTCAACGCTGCATCAACTCTGTGGTCCCGCAGCGCCGCATTAATGCCGTGGTGTCATGGCGCCGCATCGATGCCATGTTCTTGCGGTGCCGCATCGGAGTCGTGGTCCCATGGCACCATGGCCAAATCGTGGCCATTCTTGCGCTGTAATGAGGCAGAGGCGCATGGTTAAAACCTAGACAAGAAAAGAAAGAACACGTGCCAGTGTATTCAGTTACAAGTCGATTTGAATGACAAGGATAAAGAAAGAACTGTTCCCTGGGCCAAAGCAACACAGTCGATGAGCGATGAGCGTTGAACGTGACGTTGAACATTGAACGATATTTGGGTGTCAAGCGGTTATATGCAGCACTTCCCACGAACCCGTGACAATGGCACAGGGAATTTTGTCACCCACTAACGTTCAGAACGTTCAGATACTGTACACGTACTGTAATTCAGTTGTGCCAGTGTAGTAGTAATGGGAGAGTGATCTGATGACTGTTGCGACCTGTTGCACAGGCCTTGTGCAACACGAAACTTCGCACGGGTGTCTGTTCAGTTGGTAGATGTGTCTATCCCGAGTATCTAAGGCTGCGTGGAGGTGCGATGTGTTCGGGAGTGCAGAAGCAATAATTAGTGATGCGAGGTATCACGCACTTCTCTGCACATTTCTAAACCTTGCACACATAATTATCTCTATCAGGAATGGGCAGTCTCTCAGTTTCTAAGGGTGCGCGTGAGTGCAGCGCACTCGGGAATGCTGACAAGGGCACAAACATCTTCCCCATTCTCGCCATATTACCCACCCAGCATTCGCGGCCATTCATGAACGTGCACATGGGCATTTCCGTGTGATTCACGCACACCTATTCCTGGCCACTGTATGGATAACTTGGGCTCTGGGCCCATTTTTGGCCTTTTTGGTCTCGGTCCAGCGTCACATGGCTGCCATATTAGTCTCAGGCTCATATTGGTCTCGCGTTCTCATGGCTTCGCACCTTCCCTCGTCTCTATCACCTCACACAC